>SZWC01002011.1:149100-159345 GCA_023375785.1 Penium margaritaceum | reverse complement strand
TATTTCTTTCCTCGTGTGGCCGTGGGTGTGCAGTGAATGTGGACCCGGCAGTCGGCGGTGACTCAGTCTGACCGTAATGCCATCGCCTATACACACGGCTCTTCTCCTCCAAGCCGCGTGCCCCCGCTGTTTCTCGCCGACCGCCAACCCATGCCTGCTCCTCTTCACTTACTAGAAGACCCACATTGGCTTTATATACACTTCGGTCACTTTAGTCTCTCAGACCTAGTTGTGTCCTCAAACTTGCATGTTGGTAGGTCTCTGATAGGTTTTCTTAACTGGCTGACCCAGTTCCTGACACAAGGTGATCGCGGCCTAAGCCGCGCTGTTTTGGGGCTCGAGGGCGAATTCGCCCTCGAGGCTAGAGGTGCGCCGGCGAGCTTCGCTCGCCGGCCAANGGGTGAAGCTCGAATAGCGAGCTTCACCCGCAACAGGGGTACGCCCTGTTACTCGTGCACTTAGGCATGTTTTTGCTTGCATGAGAACTTAGGGGTTGGCTCTACCATGCTCAAACCTGCACCGTTTTAAGCGCCGTTTGTTGCGTCGGATTCCTAGCAACTTCCACATCTTCATGTCGTAAAATTCCGTGAAGGAAACCCTTGGCCCTACGACGACCCCCTAAAAACAATGTTTTTGCCAACGTCTATCATTGATGGCGCTCATTTCCTGATCGATACGAAAACAAAACAACTAGCATGTTGTTTGGCCAAAATCGATGATTGAAAACATTGGAATCTTTGTCCAGTTCATTTTTCCTGCCATATCGGGTGCCAACAATGTTTGAAGCTACATGTAGTTTACGGTGATTCTTAACCCACGAATCCTCTGTTCAACTAACCAATGAATAGCATGCAGTTTTCTAATGAATCTAATGTGTTCTTAATTTCTCGCCTATTGTCAACCAAAGCATTACCTCAAAGTATTCACTCAAGCACATTGAGCTAAGACTAACCATCTAGATTGTTTTAAAAAAAGATGTGGAATAATCCTCGTCTCTCTTATGGAGTTGATTGATTGATAAAGCAACCATGTACCCGTCATAAGCTCATTCCCAAACCTTACTTCAAATCTGTTGGAGTGAGGCAATAACTGCGCTGGATCTCGGCTTCAGCACGTCACAATCGGTTTCACTTTTGGAGGAGTCCATGTGAAGTTACGGATTTTACCAAAATTTCTAGGAATTTTCCAATGGGGAATTTCCCACTGTACACGCTAGATTATTTGTGATTTTTTAGCCCAAAATGGTTTGGCGTGTCCAAGAAAAGTGGGACTACCTCGGCCAACTCACTTGAGTGATTTCCAAGGTTCAACAACTCGGCAACTACCTCATACGAGGTAATCTTGGAGAGTACGAAGCCTACGAGGTATGCGTGAGCCATTGTATAGACATCAACACAGTCGCATAGCTCACATGCAACCTCGTGGCGGATTTACTACATCATCATAGTCACTTCCAATGTTGGACGGCATATTTCTACATCAACGGTTGGGACCGCCGGGACCGCCACCTTCAGTGAAGCAGCCAGGTTTGCCAAGACTGCTACCAGCCAGAGTAGTAGTCCCAAAGGTAGCACCAGTTGTGGCTCCAATAACCAATTCCACTCTCTCCAACTCCATTGTATCAGCATCAACTATTGTGCACCTCTGCGAGCCACTTGGTCTCTATACCAGACTCAGACCCCGGTGCTACTGAAGTTTCCTAGAGGTTCCCTCTGATGACCCACTGACTCTAATCGAGTTCTACAAGCGTGGAGAGGAGGTTTCGTGACATCCTGAAGGCATGTCGACCTAGAAGACAGTCAACACACCAAGACTCTTGTTGAAAGGCTGGACTCCTAGCAAGACGTTGCACCTAGCTTGGGCCAGGATCTGTCAGGTTTCTGTAGCTGAGTTGTTCATAGCTTGTTGCTAAGCTTGTACATAGTATTGCTGTATGTTGTATTCTTGTAATACAATTAAAGCTTTCGCATTGAACTCTCAACAGTTGTACAAGTATTGCTTGGCACATTAAAGGTCCTGGCACGACAACAAGGCCAACCAACCCTTTGTTGTGGTCGTGCAAAATTCCAACATGGTAACAGAGCAATCAGGCCCGTGCCACAAGGAAGCGCAACAGCTATAGCCAAGTGTTGGTGGAAGAGTCTTCCACATTCACATGTGAGCATGAGAGAGTGGAGGGGTGCACAGATCCTTGATCGTGTACAATGCACGAGAACTGAGAAGTATCTATGAGTGAAATAAATACTCAGCATCCAAGGAAGGGTTCTCCTTTGCTTGATAAAAAGTCTATCTTGCATGGCTTGCGCATGGGTAAAGAGCAAGGAGGCCATATCACAGATGATGTAAAACTACAAACAGCAAAAGCGCAACGCTTTGTGGAGGACGCGCGATCGAAGGTGCAACAAGAACAAGTGGTACGACAAGTGGTGGAGTAGGAAACATAGGTATTAAGGCAGCAGCTCGGAGCTCAAGAGCTCCTTCGGCAACAAGATCATCTCACTCATGGTGCTCAAGTATCACACACATAGAAGTTGCAACAGTCACATGCAATCTCAGCAACACAGAATATAAAACTTCAATAGTAGCTGGCTTAGTCTAAAAAACAACACCAGCAGATGCATCAACACATGGTGCAGTAACAACAACAACTACAACATCAACTATAATAGTAGATGTAGTGGCAACAACAATGACGAACATCGTCCGTCCATCTACCTCAAGGAAGTCCTCCACCAATTGTGCAACCAACTATCCCTCACCAGGTGCAACCAAGAGCATCTGTAAATGAGGGTGTGTTGCAGTAGATTATGGCACAACCACAAGGTGGCCCAGTGGTGCCACCTATGGGACCATACCAATAGGCTCAGCAGGCACCCATGCCGCAAGCCTATGTGGCCCAACCTATAGAAGTTACTGGAATGCCACAGTTTTAGGCTTATCCAACAATACCCATGTAGCAGTTCGAAGTGCATGCCCAACCAACGGCAACACACAGAACCCCATGCCAGCGTTTGGAGAATAAAGTTCCTGCAACAGCAACTTCTTTACAAATACACAAGATTAGAGTAGACAAGTTCGACGGTGAGAACTTCCTACACTAGGCGCACACGTTCAAGCAGGTTATCCAAATACATTGTCTGTGGGAAAACTACAATGGACACTACTCGCCTCCACCTTTGAGATCGTCGCCACAAGTAGTGGCCGATTCTAACTACTTCACCAAGGCTACTTACATGGTGCTAGATAACCAACTCAATCCTCGGATCCAACAGACAACTAGGATGTTTGAGGAATCGAGTGAACCTGCTCATCATGCGTGGTCTTTTCTGCTACAAACCTACATGTCAGGAGACTCTACCTTCAAGTCGCACCTCCTTACAGAGATTTCCTACATCAGTCTTAGCAACTTCATAAGTGTTGAGGACTACATCAACAAAGCCAAGTCACTATACGACCAGCTGGTAGTGACTGATGCTCCTGTTTTAGTGCCGGTCTTTCTGACCTTCCTTCTCAATGGATTGAACGGCGATTGGGAGGAAGTGAGATGCTTGCTGAAGTACGTGTGTAAGAGGCGTACGTGTGTAAGATGTTGTTGACAGAAGAGCGTGATTGCAAGCTTGTAAAGGAAAGGTAACGACTTCATTCCAATCCAACATACCCAGCAGCATACACTACCCTCATGTCCCATGCAAATTCAAACAAATACGCCCTAAACTAAACTCCTTCACCTGAGAACAATCAAACATCACCATCTACATCTTGTGGAAACTCCAACGAAAAGCATGTCAAACCTCAGCTTGTGCAGAAGTGCCGGTACTACAAAGAACTTGGACACATCAGGCTATAATGTAGGAAGCGGCTGCGAGATAAGGAGTGTGCAAGGAGGCAGGAGAGTGAGGAGGAGCAGTGGATTTGGATGGTGGAGAGGAGGAGAGTGTTGAATAAGATGAGGAAAGTAGCAGATTGTGACAGTACGAGTCGAAAAGAAGCTTTTCAACTTCTCAGGATCTAAATTCCATGTCTGAAATGTTCTGAGTACCGAGCAACTTTGCTCAAAGAACATGTGGTACCTAGATAGTGGGTGCACATCACACATTACATTTGATAGATCCAGCGTCTAACACCTTCAGTTTAATGAAAAAGGCTTAGTCATCGTAGCGAACAACTGGCATGTGCCAGTGAAAGGCAAAGGGAAGATGACAATAACGGGGTACAAGGGGGCTCAAGTGCACTTTCATGACGTGCTTTTTATCCCTAGGATTACTTTCAACCTCCTATCACTTGGAGAGTTGTTAAAGCAAGTAGCGCACATAGTCAACAACGAGTAGTGGAAACCCCAAAAAAGCCGTGAAGGTGAAACCTTCGCGGAAGGGAACCTCTGCTCCAACAGCATGATAAGGCTCGACCTAAACCAATGTCTCAAAAGAATCCCAGCTCTTCGTTCGCTACTACAAATCAACATGGAGTGCACAACTTCTTGGGATACACGCAACATCATTGCGGCAGCCGACGGAATGGATTTACCTTATCCAAGGCGCAAGACGATTCTGAAAAAGCACCCATGGTCATAGGCAAGCTTTCCATTGGTGCATTCTCTATTTTGGTGTATAACGAGGTGACTTCAGGCCGCTCAGCAGACAGGGGGAGCACGAGAGCTACTTCAGGGGTGCCTGAAATGACTCTTTTGGCTTTAACGTACTACTCTGACACTTAAAGTGACTTTTCTAATCGTGGACAACTTCTTCGTAGTGGGAAAGAAATCTCCTAATTTGACTACAAAAAAACTACTGCCTACAACAAGATCGTCGACATCACCACTTCCCTCTCCACATCGTTTAATTCTTGGTATGGCGGTGGTGTCGACGGTGCATCGTATGAACCCGCAAGAGGAGTGGCATGGCGGTGAGAAGCTGTAGTGCCTCCAAAATCCCCTCCACCACCCTTTTGCTATCTGTAGCAATGGCTTCGACAAATTAAAGGAGGAGCAGATTTTGTCGAAGGAAGCTTTCCAAACATTCTTTAAACACTTGCGTTGCTCCCCGATGTAATGTTTGAAACAACGACGTCAGTCGCACGACACAGGTTACACTTTTGATGGGGAGGAGAAGCCACTGCCGATATGCAAAGTCGGAGTGACGTCCTCAAGAGGAGGATCACCCGCAAGAATGCCACTCGCTTTTCCGAGCGCCGCTCGACGTGAGAGGACCTTGCTCGCTATCACGAGTGGCTCTTCGTTGCTCCTAAGCACAAACTGTGAAGTTCGTAGTTAAGCACGAGCTGACGCAGGAGCTCACACTACAGGATGAATGCGCCATACCGCCGGCGCAAAAGGACGGTCAGGCCTCGCAGGCAAACTCCTAGACGGTGAATGACGAACGGCCAACGCAGTAGAAAAGTCTCTCACCGTCATCTCAGAACTCGACATGTCTCGTCGTGAAGCCACGCGAGAGACAAGACCATTCGTGAGCGAAAAGCTTAGAACTCTGGAGACAAAAGTAGGCTCTCGGGGATTTAGCATCACACAAAGAAGGGGCAACCTACCATCGGCTTCAACACCTCAAATGCTCCAAAAACAACATCCGGCATCCTTTTCTACTTCACCGGCGAGTAGGGAGCGGGACAAGAGTTTCAAAAAATCGTTTTTGACTGTCAACTCCTCAAAAATAGCTCCAAGACAGCTCAATCGAGGTCACCGATAGTAGGAGACATTGCATTCAAGTTTTTTACTGAGAGCATGACCCTTGAGGTGCATTCGGAGGTACCCTTGGAAAACTTTAGAAGCCGAACCTAGATTCGTTAAAAAAACTCTCAAGAAGGAGAGCCAAGGACCGTGCACTTTTTTTGAATAACTTTTGCAACACATTCGAGGGCCAAAAATTGAGGTAGGGCAAATCTCTTGACTTCCAAAGCAGGATAAACAATTGTTGTCACAACCAAAGCTCAGTGATGACTCATGAAATTATGGGTTTCTTTGCCACTAAGCAAATCTAAAGTGAGGCCGAGTCCTTTTACCTTCACCAACGCACTTATAGAGGGGGGGTGTAGGAGTGAGGCAATAATTGTGCAGGATCTCAGCTTTAGCACGGCGTATTCTGTTTCACTTTTGGAGGAGTCCACGTGAAGTTACGGTTTTTACCGTAATTCAACAGGACCTTTTCTATGGGGAATTTTCTGTTGTATAGGCCAGAATATTCCTTTATTTTTTAGTCCTCGAGGGTATGTTCAATCCCTGGACGTGTAAAAACAGTTTTCCGTGAGAGCAGAGACTACCTTGGCCAACTCATTGGAGTGATTTCCAAGGTTTGAAAACCTGGCAACTACCTCATACGAGGTAATCTTAGAGAGTACAAAGCCTACGAGGTTTGCGTGAGCCATTCTACAGATATCAACACAGTCGCCTAGCTCACATGCAACCTCATGGAGGATTTACTACATCATCATCTTCACTTCTAATGTTGGATGACACATTACTACATCAACGATTGGGACCGCCGGGACCGCCACCTTTAGTGAAGCACCCTCAACCACCACGACGGCTACCAGCCAGAGCAGTAGTATAAAAGGTAGCACCAGTTTTGGCTCTAGTAACTAATTCCAATCTCCAAATCCATTGTATCAATATCAACTATTTTGCACATCTGCAAGCCACTTAGTCTGTATACTAGGCTAAGACCCCGGTACTGCTGGAGTTTCCTAGAGGTTAACTCTAACGACCCACCGACTCTAGCAGAGTTTTGCTAGCGTGGAGAGGAGGTTTTGTGACTTCCTGAAGGCTTTCCAACCTAGAAGATGGTGAATACGCCAAGACTCTTGTTGAAAGGCTGGAAGCCTAACAAGACGTTGCACCTAGTTTGGGTGATGATCTGTCAAGAATCTGTAGCTGAGTTGTTCATGGGATGTTGCTTAGCTTGTACGTAGTATTGCTGTACGTTGTATTCTTATAGTATAATCAGAGCTTCTGCATTGAATTCTCAGCAGTTGTACAAGCATTGCTTGGCACATCAAAGGCCCTGGCATGACAACAAGGCCAACCAAGCCTTTGTTGTGGTCGTGTGAAATTCCAACAAGATGGTTCACATACAATTTTGAATGCTTTATTGATGAACACCAAGTGACCATTGTAAAAGATTGCACACGACCGGCACCACGTGGATCGAGCGGGGTTCCTTAGCCCATGTGCAGTTTGTCGTGATAGCTTGAGGGTCGGAGACCCTCAAACACCGCGATTTTGGCCTAGATGGCCAAGGATTTTTTCCAAACTCTTACATTTGGTACATTAGCACCTGGATTTAAGTCCGACGTGCAGATGCTATGGGCAACTTACTTCTAGGCGAGGGGAGTGTAGTGTGCGATCGGTGCCTCGTGGATCGAACGGGGGTCCCTAGCTGGTGGGCGGCTGGACAGGATGGCTTGAGGATCAGAGATCCTCAAGCGCCATAAGTTTGGCCTAGTTGGCAACGAAGGATTCCGTACAATTTATTACAATTACACGCCTGTGATGTGTTTCATTTCAAAAGGAAAAGGAACATGATAAAGCTGAAGTTGTAAGCAGTCACATCTAGCATAACATAGGTGTGGACGAGGGTTTTGCATTTTGTAATGGATTTTGGGGATGGTTTATGAATCCGGACCGAAAGATGTTGTATCCATTCAGGGCAGTCAACATGAGAAATCATTTCCACAAACCCCACATCTAAGTGGATTTGTTCCATACACTTTCTTACCCATTTATCATTATTATCGTAGAAAAGCACACACCTCTTAGTGTGTGGGGTGAGGCATTGAGGCATGTGGTTTCGAACCATGACCACATCCCTCTGAAACATTCTGGAGAATCAATCATGAATATTTCTCTTTGTTTTCCAGCATCCATGTGAGCATAACACAGGGTCACATTGATTATGAAGTGTGTTTGATATGAATGATGAGGTATGACTAGAATAATTCACATTATGGCATTTCCATTATACTTTATGGATACTAGGTGCTTTATTGGTATTAATTGTTTTGGGACTAGTGATGAAGATCATGCACTCCTCTTGGTTCTGAAGGATTTTCTTCTCGTGATTTTTTTAGTCACAAGGAACGATTTGCAATTGAAATTATCCTAGCATTTTTCTTCTTGACTTTGGTTTGCCTGCCTTCGAGGTAGGACGTCTACATTGTCTCGTCCGAAATGTAAAAGAGGGACCTTCTGCTACAAAAGTAAGATCGTCTTTGAGTTGTTACTGAATTTGTTGTCGTCATATTTCAGAGATTGTTTCCAGCAAGTGCGTGCGTCTACGAAGACGACCATGGTGGCACAAGGAGTGGCCAGGTTGTCGTTGCGGCCTCTACGCCCGAGCTGGACCAATTTCTCACACAGGCAAACCGCCGCAAGCATTCGCACCACTGGAGCTCCCCGTGTCCTCTCGTCGCTGCTCTCATCTCTCGTACTGCACGTCGCACAACTCTGCCCAGTGAGTTCGTCTCTCGCCAGCGGCAGGTACCGGCGACCATGGCGTCTCAGCTTGCATCCGCCGCCAAGCTCGGAGCCTCTGCGCCTTCCGCNATTTCAGAGATTGTTTCCAGCAAGTGCGTGCGTCTACGAAGACGACCATGGTGGCACAAGGAGTGGCCAGGTTGTCGTTGCGGCCTCTACGCCCGAGCTGGACCAATTTCTCACACAGGCAAACCGCCGCAAGCATTCGCACCACTGGAGCTCCCCGTGTCCTCTCGTCGCTGCTCTCATCTCTCGTACTGCACGTCGCACAACTCTGCCCAGTGAGTTCGTCTCTCGCCAGCGGCAGGTACCGGCGACCATGGCGTCTCAGCTTGCATCCGCCGCCAAGCTCGGAGCCTCTGCGCCTTCCGCATTGCCGCGGTCGCTGGCGCAGGGCGTGTCCACCTCTGTCAATGCCGCACTGCCTCGTACGTGGTTGCCGGATGTGTGTGTGTCTGCTGAGACTGATTCTTCTAGCTGTCTGCCTTTTCCCCCCTCTGCCTCGGGCCCAGTTCCTATGCGCTCAGCTGCGCACCTTCTGCACACTCCGCCGCTCACTTTGTCGCGGACTTTACGCACATTTCTGCGCTGCACTGCGCGCGCGTGTGGCGCGGCAGGCCAGATCACTGTTGAGGACGTGGCCTCGTTGCCCGCGGCAATGCAAGCGAACAGAGGGCACGCTATTGGCAGCGCACCGTGCCATCAACGCTCGCGTTTTCTTTGGCACTTGACGCGCTTTCCATTCGCCCTTATCCCCGTCTTCCTCTCCAGAAACAAGGGCCGACAAGGAGGGTGAATGGTGGAGGTGGGGTGGAATGTGATGGAGCCCCGGGGTAAAGGCTGATAGTGATGCCGGACGATTGTGATTGGAGCAGCAGCAGCAAGGCGAGGTGGAGGGGGGAGGGGGAGGGCTCAGGGGGTTGGGGTAAGGTGGGAGGGGGGAGGGAGGAAGGTGAAGAAATGTGGGTCGTCTTATTGCCTTGGTCCCTCACCCATCTCCTTCCGCCTGCCCATCACCCCAACCCCTCTCTCCGGGGAGGAGTATGAAATCCACGTGGGGAGTGAAACAGAAGAGGAGGAGAACAAGACTGCGAAAGCTAGCGGTGAAGTGCTCCATGTCACTTGCTATCCAAGCTAGAAAAAATCTTCTTTTCCTCCTCCGGCCTTACGTCTCCAAACAGTGTGCGAAGCGACGTGGATGGAGCTGGTGACTTGACTTTCCAGCTCGTACCCTTTGCGCTCTGCTCCTAAACTTGTGGTCATGCAGCCTTGCTGCTGCTGCTGCTGCTGGCACCGTTGTGCATGGGCGCAGTCCTGTGGCTATTGATTTCATTTCTTCTGCTTTTGCTCCTCCATGAATCGATCGCTGTGAGAGGTTGTAGGTGCACACGCACATGCAAATGCACAGGCATAATGACACGCACTGCCACAACCACACACACGCACACGCACACGCACACGCACGTGCACACGCACAAGCACACGCACTCGCACACGCACAAGGACACGCACACGCACACGCACACGCACATGTACGCACATGCACATGTAGACACATGCGCATATGCATCCACACACACACCAACCGGAAAAAGGAAAGCACACGCGTACATGCATGCACATGCACAAGCACGCGCACACGCACATGCACACGCACATGCACATGCACACGCACAGGCACACGCACACGCACACACACCACGCACACGCGCATGCGTACGTGCATGCGCACACGCACACGCACACGCACATGCACACGCACA
>SZWC01002011.1:62978-85155 GCA_023375785.1 Penium margaritaceum | reverse complement strand
GATAACAATAACGGTGGTCTCCTCGAGGCACCGGAACAGCTCTCCGAGTACCCGGGTCTCGACCACCGAGAAAATAGGAACAGTGCCAGAAAATCTCAGAATCAGCGTCCAGTCATCACAGACGGCTTTCCGAACATCGGAAGCCCCACAATAGCCATCGGGTCTCCTCGTCGCACCGGTACAGTCAACCGGGTGCGCGGGTCTGAACCCACCGAGAAAACTCTCCTACCTTCTGACAAGCCCACATGGCTGCCGGAACGCATCGACCGCGTCTCGCCGGCGCTGTCGTAGGTGCTGGAGAAGTCTCGGTGCAGTCCGGAGGCCCGTCGTGTCGTCACGCCCTCCTCTGTCATATACCCCGATGTGGGTATATCGGTAAACTAGCAGTGTCGGTCGTGACGGGTGGAAGCCACACAAACCAACAGGGGGGGGCACAGGTAGGGGGAGGCGAAGCTGGGGGGTGGAGAGGCTGCTTCCTCTGTTGAAGGAAGGTGACTTATGTCGTGTTCCGTAGTCGATTCGACGTGATCGATTTTGAGCAGAACTAAGGCCGGTGTCACACCGTCCCGTAGTAACTCCGAGCCGCGTTCCGACTTCCCTCTCTCAAAAAAACGACGAGTTGGAAGTCATCGTTGGGCATCTACGGTCACACAGGAGCCGGTAGCAACTCGCCTCGGCGAGTAAGCACTTACAGAAACTTTCAGAAATTTTCTGACGCAAGACTGTCAGCGTTAACCCATGTTGTCGAGTCGCACCACTCGACAAACGCGCGAACTGATGGGCGCCGTCGATAAGTTGCTAGAAAGCTGCTACAGCCCTTCAGGTGTAACAACTCCCCGCAAGTCTCCACGGTCATGGAAATTTTGGAAAAAAAAGTTGCCGGCCGAACCGCCGCTGACTCAAGTCGCTTGTCTTTACGTGGACAGTGATGTCATCCAAGCGAGCCACGTCATCGCATGCACGACGTCACTCCAATTTGACAAAAATGACAAAAAAAAAGTCAAAATATGAATGCTACTTGATATCGGATGGTGTCACATTACAGCTAAATGAACTTAAACGCGGAAAAGTGTGCTCCATCGAGTCAATCAAGCACGTTTGACGCGGTTTGCAATGAACGAGTTGATCGGCCCTACAAACTCAGCTCATCGCGACTTCCCGTATTCAGTTGAGTTCGTTCGGTGTGACACCGGCCTAAGTTCGGAAGGCCACACAAACCGACGAATGTGTCTTGCTTGTACGATTAGGGTAGAATTGCTTTCCAACGCTACGGCTGCTCTCACACCGCAATGGAGCAACTCCGAGCCGCGTCTCGCGAGTCCTTTATGTGAAAACACCGTAGGGGATCTTAGATGGGTCAATTGCTTCAGCTCGTGCAACTTTGGAAATCAACATTGCAAAGTAGAATGCCTCGAATATTTCCGTCGCAAAGTAGAACTGACCCATCCTATACTCATACCTATTTTTTCATGTCTTCAGGGTCCTTACAACGCAAATGTTTTCAGAAAAATTCCTTGTATTATGAAGAAAAGATGAAAGGTTGCCTTTGCTTGTAAGAACTCCTGGCAAAGATTGTTAGAATCGCATGTTCCCGTTTCTGATGAAAGTTCTTAGAAACATTATTGTGATGCTCCTTACTGGCAACATGCTTTAAGATGATACACGGTTTTCCCAACATCATAGGGAAATTCCTAGTTGCTCGATGGATAAATTGCAAACATCACAGTGCCTGCTATAGATGTCTAGGCAATGAAAACCTATACTAGCTAGCAAAATCTGTGTGATGCCAGCAGAGAATGGAGGCTAGACAAAAATGCGATACTCCTTTGTTCTAAAGTGACAGTTGCCGCGAAACAACCTACATCAGCATCTAGATGCTGGTCCCTTAAGGACATCAACAATGTGCCTCATATGATGGAAGTGGATGTTGTCCCGACCAACCCGACTACACTAAGGTCGAAATTCCGTAAAAAGCACTTCCGCCTCCAACAGAAGATAGCGTCAGGGTTGCGAGTGACGATGTTGCTCCTGGAAAATGCGCCTAGTGTGTCAAATATTCGGGAAACAAACATTTGCCCCTGGTCCATGGAGCGATAATGACCGGACAAAGCTCCTACCAAGCCGTCAAGATCTTACGCAAGCTCTACAGGGAGACCGGAATACGTTACATCTATGACCAACCCTCACCATCAAACATCCGAGGTTGGTACAAATCGCGAAGCCTCAACATGCTCTCAAAGTTCACGTGCTTTCTAAGTCAAACCGAAGAAACATAGATTCCAAGCACCCGTTCAAAACACACCAAAGGATACCATGGTTGGAATTTTTTCCTTTGCCTTCATCCTCAATTTGAAGTAGTTTTTTTCTATAGCATCCCTAAGATTCAAACCTCCAACACCAATATCACACTCTGTAGCATCTGTAGCATCCTCCATGCACTGACAACCAAACACCACCTAGAGGACCTACCATCTAAGGAAGGGTCCATACAATTTTTATGCTCGTGGATCTAGATATTCGTTCATGAGCGCATGCATTGGACGTACTACTACTACACCATTGTGGCACAAATTTTGCCTCAGAATTGGGAGGAAGTTGTGCTTGTCATGCATAAACGTGTCGCGGTGTTGATGTTGACGAGCGAAGTGGACCCTGTGTTCGTGGTCGACACAGATCACACCGCCATAAGTATTGTCCAGACGGATAAGTCTACCCACAGTCTACTCCCTGGGAAAACATTGTCTCCTTGAATGAAGTGCGCAAAAGCCTCAACACGGAGCCAAGATGAACCTTGCCTCAACGGCAAAGTTCAACTAGGCCTTGCCAAATGCATAACCTAGGAATGACGTGGATGTTGAATTCAAGGATGGATCTAAAAGACAAACCGGGCCTTGCCAAGCATGCGTGGAATGCTTGTGGCTTCGGCCATTTCATGGATGGCACCTTTTGCCAAGGTGTTGTATAAGAAGCACTAGACCCTAGCAGCACATTGTTCAAATAGTAGGTGCAGCCTGAGACATGAAGTGTCATCGGTCCAGTGTGTGTGGCGTATGAAAACATAGTCTCAGGCTTCACCTACTGTCTACCCGAGCTTCGCTACTTCTCATTCTTTTTTCCCACAAAGTTTATGTTACCACTAAACAAAGACAATGCGATTTCATGAGGCAAAACATGGTGTAATTCATTGGGATGAATATGCCCTATAGTGCAATAGCATATTCGAGGTCCAAATTGAGAATCTCCTCACTCCTAAGCCACCAATAACTCTCTTTGGATAGCCGGAGGAGTAACCATATATCCATGGTGTTCTTAAAAGAGTTAAAATGTCCACTTGCGCACAATGTGAATAACATATCCATATTTAGAGGTTTTGGAACAATTTCATGACATTAACACCATATTTAGTGAGTGCACAAAAAAGCACGATGTGTCCAAAAAGAAAAAGAAAGATGGCACCCATGGCATCGAGCATCAACAATCTAACGTCTTCTAACCTAAAAAAAGTAAAACAAATCCCAATATACAAGGATTTTCTCACTTAAAAACAAAAGGTTTGTGAGGGGTGTGAATATGCGTCTGAAACACCCCATGCGTGCAAATGGAACCTGCTCAACCCCACTACCATGGGGCTTTATGGAATGCCACAAAAAGCAGAACCCTTAACCCCTGAGTGAAATTTGGAGCAAGATTTGAAAGCGGTTTCCACGGATAAAAGTGGGTTTCATCCTGAGGAAAAACATGTTTGAAAAGGCATTTTTTAACGTAGTCGAGCAAAAACACGTTGATTGTGATTCTCGCAACAGCGAGGGTAACACGTGAACCCCCTCCCTTTGCTTGATCAGCAACTCATGTTGCCGGTTCGGCATGGCCATCGAAATGGACAGGAAATTCATTCTTTACCATTATGGATGTTTCTAGTTTTATATTCAATTCTTGGATGTATCAGCTTTATGCTAATAGTTATGCGAATACATCATCTATTATGCCATTGGACAATACTGTCACTTATTTCCAATATGTTCAAACAGGAGGCTTGACAAAGTTGACCAAGGTTGTTAAATCACATCCCACGGTGAGGGTGGCAAATTTATGGCATTATGCATGAGTTACTAAAATGTGGTACAAGCCTGGAGATGCAATAACACATAGCAATGCATCCTTTCAAAAAATATGAAATGGTAGAAAACATATGCTAAATGATTGTTGATACAAACATTTTGTCTTTATGCAGTGCAGGACATCATCAAAGCGATTGACCCACTATAGCCGTGATGCCCCTCTATTTTCAAGAATAGAGAAAGAACAAAGTTGCGAACTAGCTTGTTACTTACGAATGGATGCTCTCACATCATTTCTCAAGGGACTTAGATGCAATGATGTGGGTACCATCAAGTCAAGAGAGAGTAATAAACAAGTTTCCATGGTTCACAATGAACAAGTTCACTCCACCTCATTACCAATTCTCACGGTGACTTGAGTTTTTTCAGTTTGAGGACAAACCTATACTTATATAACAACACACCCTCCCCTCCTTTTCACACTGCTTTTCGGAAGAGTTCTAAAACCGATGTCATCGCTTATGTGCTCAGACTAAAAATGCACTTGCTTGACTAATTAGAATGTCAAAAGTGTAGTTTTGACAAAAACAACTAGCCAAAATGTTAGTTCTGTCTGTTTTTTCCTTTTTTGTTGGGATCTAAAATCTTAATATCTTAATCTAGTTAAACAAATTGCCGTGCGCAAATGTTGAACTTGTCACATCCATTCTCACATCTCCCACATGTCAGTCGGGATCGGACCGCATAGCAGACTTCCAACACCAGTTCAAGCATTCAAGAGGATGTATTGTAGCTCATGTTGTACAGCCAGCCAAGCTGCTCTTGGTCCTTGTAGATGCATTACACCCTCCTCAATCCACACTATATTCCATCATGGATTTTGATCAAAAGAGATCATGTATACATCATGCACTTATCTGTCACATTAGAAAAATTCACACAATAATCTTTAAGGTGCTTCGCGCACTCAGCAGTTCCCTTATCCTCCACTTGTATGTCACCTCACAAGCCATTGCATGCGAGAAAGCACATTCAAAGCACATGGTTAGATGCTTGAGCTATGGCGTTGTTATCATATGAGGCTGTACAACATGGCCATAATGGCAATGGAAACGTGGCGTGGCATCATGGTGACATCAACATCCTTGCCAGTGCTATGTATCAAATAACAAGCCATTTATGACAGGTTTTTCATTTACTTACTATGTTTTTGCCTCATAATGGCCATCCAACAAATAATAGCATGGGGGTACAATGATTATTAGGTTGTATGAGAATTGTTTAGGCCAATTTCAACATTGAATCACTTGCTATCCACCAGTTTCATGTTGGAAACCATCCATTTGCCTCCTAGAAGGGCCACTCGGACTATTGCCATGGTTCGAAACTATGTTGAAGCCATCAATGTAACTCATAGTCCTCTCATGCCATTTTTCATCAGCATCAGGTGGCCATCAACCAGCATGTGTGAGTTTTGTATAATGTTCTAGCCTCGTATGATCGAAGTCTATGATCCACTTTTGTTGTTGTTGGATGGGAGGATTCAGTGCAGAATTCACGGAATGTCGTGGATTTGCTTTGCTCAGGGTTCATTTTACCTCTCAAGAAGCGTCTTATAGCTCACGTTATGTTTCTACAAGGATTTGGTCTCATGCCACTATACGAGGATGTTTTGTATCATAAACAAGTGTTTTGAGCGGGTAAGATTCTTCCAAGAAACACTCACGAGCAATTCAACCTACAACATGTGTCTACTTGACCGTTGATCAAATGAACATACAGAGTTTTGAGAGCTTAGCTCAAAGAATTGCATTCATTATCAAGCTACAAAGTTTCTTTTCATCCACTGTTGGAGTTCTCTTGCTTCATCATGCATAGTTCAATTCAAGAGAGGAAACACAGTTCATTTTCATAATGGGAAGATAGATCACCATCATGTGTTTAATCCTGTGTCCAACAGGTTGCCAACACAATGATATTCTTACAATGGCATTGAGTCACTCAGCCGTAAAGAGACTATGTGGGCTGAAGAACAAGAACATTGAACTCAATACTCCTTTAACAGTAATATAAAATGGTGAATGAATGGATGCTTGAGAAATACTCTTCAATATGTAATAAACACAAACTAGTACATAACATGTAGAAAAAAGATGAAATTGATTTCCGACTTCTTTGTTTCTGACTAGACAAGATCCCTTGTTATGAATTTTTTAATGCTCTCTTTGCGAGACTCTTCTTCCTTGATCTTCTTCTTGCATACTTCCACTTTCTTGTCTTCCTCGTCATCTCCATCCTCCGTCCCCTCACCTTGATCATCTTCCTTCACATCATAAGCATGAACATCAAAACCTGGTGCTTGTCTAAATTGCATATTGCATCTTTTCTTGATAAACCAAAGCCTTGTCGATAATCACATTTTGTACTCTTATTCCTCATGGAGCTTCAAAACCATCATCCCATATGGCGCAATTAAGACAACCTACTGATCTCCCTAAAATAGATAACTCATTTACTGGCCATTAAGAAAATCTATAATGATGCAAACTCTTAGGTGGTGCGTTGTCCTTTTGACAAACTACAAGAATGGTAGTTGTTGTCTGTTCCTTGTCACAAATCCATCAATTTGTGGTGCAATCAAACCACGGCATATGTCTTACATCAAGCTTTGCCATCAAATGATTAGAGAACTTCCATAAATCCCAAGTTTTTCTCTCAATTTTGATGCTCTAATCGATAAAGTTTATAAAGCTACCACTCTTGTGGACAAGGTCATTTAGTGTCTGCCAAATTCTACAAGGTTGTTGCAACAATATTGAATGTGGAAGTTGTAAGAGGCTTTTATAGGAGTTTGCCATCATTTTATCTCATAGGACTCATGTACATGTTCCACTATCAACAACAAGAGTGCCGCACACTTCTTGTGTGAAAAGTACTTTTTTTGGTACCAAAGGCAACCTTCAAAGAAATTTTCGTTTGGAAGGGAATGTAGAGTGGTTGGGTACATAGAATAAAGCAGATCGGCTGGTGGTGTTTTTGTCACAAATAGCCACATCAAGAACTGGTTTTACAACCAAGCGTGAAACCTCAAAGTACATGCTTGTGCTTGCAAAACCTGGACGTGCACATACAAAGCCTGTGCCTATGAAGGGAGAGGCAGGACATGAAGGCGTCTACGCCTTCATATCTCGCGCCTACACCTGAAAATCCCGCTTCTATGCCTACAATGCCCGCCCCTGCGCCTACAAAGCCCGCGCCTATGCCTACAAAGCACGCTCCTACACCTTGAAAGCCCACGGTTGTGCCAACGAGCACTGCGTCTGGGCCAACAAAGCCCACGCCTACACCTACAAATCCTACATGTATATGTACAAAGCCCACGCCTACCAAGCCCGCGCCTGTGCCTCCAAAGCCCGCATGTGTGCCCAAAAGGTCCGCTCCTTTGCCAACAAAGCACACACAATGCTTGTGTGTGCACCTACAAAGCCTACGCCTACACCTACAAAGCATGCACTTGTGCGCATTAAGTCCACGCCTGTGCATACAAAGCTTGCTCTTGTGCCTACAAAGCCCATGCCTTTGCCAACAAAAATCCATGCATGCGCATAAAAAGCCCGCACCTGCACCTACAAATTGCATGTTTGTACCTAAAAAACCCGCACCTACGCCTACAAAGCCCGCATGTGTGCCTACAAAGACTGTGCCTGCGCCTACAATGCACATGCCTACGCATACAAAGCATGCTCTTGCCCGTATAAATCCCGCACTAGTAACTACAATGCCGGTGCCTGTGCCTATAGAGTCGAGGCCTGCGCTTATAAAGCCGGAACCATCACCTACAAAGCCCAAGCCTGCACCTACAAAGGCCGCTCTTGCGCCTACAAAGCTTACGCCTACCCCTAAAAATCCCCTACAAAGCCTGCACTTGCACCTACTTGCGCCTAGAAATTCCGCGCCTATATCTACAACACAAGTGCTTGTAACTACAACGCCCCTCACCTACCACTACAAAGCCCATGCCTACGCCTAAAAATCCCTCACTTGTGCATACAAAGCCTGTGCTTGCGCCTTCAAAGCACATTTATGACAAATCACCCTCCACTTATACACTCATATTCCAGTGTACATCGTATACCATACAGAAAGGTAACTCCTAGGAAGTACACATACCCCACGTACACCGGATGGCAGCTTCAAAGACATACACATACCCCACGTACATAGAAAGGAAAATTCCAAGAAACCACATAACTTGACCAGTACCCCCCATAAACTAACCACATACAACTCCCCCCTCCCTCGCCCCTTACCCCCCCCCCTCCACATGCACTTGCATATCGAAATCACAGCATATTCCACTAGTGTACATTTAGCACCCATCTCATCATACACTCCCTCCATGCACTCACCACATAGAAACCCCCCTCCCCTTCACTTCCCTTCCTCCCCTCCCACAATCACTTGTATATCTAAATCATGGAATTACACATTGGTGTACATTTAGCACCCATCTCCACATACACTCTTCCCAAATACTCACCACATACAACCCCCCCCCCACATTCACTTGCACGTGTGAATTACAACATTACATTCTAGTGTGCATTTAGCACCCATCACCCCATACACTCCCCCTATACACTCACCATATAGACCTCCCCCACAGGCCCCACACATTCACTTGCGCATGTGAATCACAGCATTATACGGTAGTGTACATTTAGCACCCATCTCCGCATACACTCTCCCCATACACACACCACATACAACCCCCCCCCTCCCCGCACATTCACCTTCACATATGAATGATAGCATTTCACACAAGTGTACATTTAGCACCCATCATCCCGTACCCTCCCCCCATACACTCACCACTACATGTAAAAGTAGTTGCAATTCATGGGAAGCTGCCACCTAAAACGCTACATGTGGAGGGCCAAAGAGAGTGGTCCCTGGTGGTCAAAAGTTGGATAAATATGACACGTGATGAGTGTGTTGAATGGTTAGAAATTGTGTAACGACAAGACATGCACACGGCAGAATAAGAGGGAGCTTGAAGAACTAGCCTTAGCAACGTCTAACAACAAGTTGCCCATTTGAATGTTGAAAATTGTTGGACCAACAAGTAGCCCAAAACAGCAAAGCATATATATACATCGACACCATTGATTCCCAAGCATCAAATATTCATTAAGAATCCTCAAACAACCAACTAATCAGCTCTAATTTTACGAATTTCTTTCATTTAGTGAAGAAGGTTAGGTTGTGATTCAAATGAAATTCATCACATTTTGATTCCGTCTTCACAATCTCCTCGTACACCATACAGTTGGTGAATGAAGTAGCCGGCCACTCCCTTGACATCTTACCACATCTGTTTGTGTTGTTGTGATCTTAATCGACAGCCTATTAATCTTTTTTGAAAAGTGGCAGCGTGTCGCCCTTAAGTACGGGAAAATGGATGGTTGATAAGCGGGAGTGGCAAGCTAAAACACAATTAAGGAACATGAAATCCAAACTAATCTGAAGTATTTCTTTAATCCATAGAACACAAAAAAAAAGTAATGAATGTTTAGCTTCTCTATACACCTCTATACAACTCCATACAACTTCGGACAGCTTTAAAGAATTTGCATGCAATAACTTACGACCCAATACAATGCCTTTCAGCTCCATATGACTCCGTTTGATTTTGTACAACCCTATACAATTTTGCGCAACTCCTCAGAACTCAGTACAACTCACTAATTCCCTATGCACCAAAGAAAAACTCCTTACAATCCCAAACACATGCATACACCTTTGCATAACTTTATGCAAATCCGTTCAACATTGTACAACCTCTAGACCTCCCTACAGCTTTGTACGAGTCCATACGACTCTGCATCAACAACATTGCTGCCCCAACCTGCTGCATAGGAGTTCCAGCTTGGTATCAGAGCCAGAGCGTAGGAGCAGTAGCAAAAGACTGGCGTACAGGTGCAAGACAACACCGGCGGACCCCCATACGCGCCAGTGCAGGGGAAATGCTGCCGGATTTTTTATGGCAGCATTGACCCGCCTGGTGGCGACGTCAGATTTTTTCCCATGGCCACTGGGCCAGGGGAAATGCTGCCAAACTTTTTTGGCAGCACCGACCCCCATGCGTGACGCGAGGATGTGAGCGGTAGGCCGCGTCCGACATCTACGGGCGATGACGCACGCTGCAATGTCACCCAGGTGCAGTGAATGGCACCAGCACATAGTAGCAGCAGTCTACAATAGCGGCAGCCGCATGCAACGGCGGTGAGCAATGGCAGCAGCAGCCACGTGCAGTAGCAGCAACGGGCAGAAGCAGTAGCTCATAGTAGCCCGCAACAGCAGCAGCCCACAGCAGCAGCCCAAAGTAACAGCAGCCCGTAGCAGAGGACCGTAGTAGCAGCCCACAAAAGCAGTGAGCAGCAGTAGTAGCAAGCAGTAGGTGCAGCAGCGTGCAGCAGTAGCAGCAGGCTTCAGTAGCTGCAACAGCAAGGTGTAGCAGGAGCCAGGTGCAACAACAGCACCAGCGAGCAGCTGCCGGCAATAGCCAGCAACGGCTGCTGCTGCTTGCAGCCCACAGCTCGCCATGACCGACGAGCTGTGGACAGGAGTAGCCGCTGCTCGTAACAAACAGCTGGCTCGCTGCCAGCTGCCCACAATGAGCAACACAGCCCATTGTGAAAGACGAAAGAAAGAGAAAAGAAAAACCAAGAAGAAAATCCCCCACCCCACCAGCTTCTCTACCGCGGCTGTAGCAGCAACCTTAGCTATGCAGCGGCCACAACAGCCGTAGTAGCCCACAGCAGTAGCAGTTGCTAATGCAATTGGAGCTGCAGCGGTAGTAGGAGCAGCAGTAGCCACAGCACCAGTAGTAGCAACAGCAACAGCAGCCGCAGCAACAGCAGCCGTGATAGCACCAGCAGCAACACATGTAGCGGCTGGAGGACCAGCAGCAGCACCACCACCAACAGCACCAACAACAGCAACAACAGTAGCAGTAGTAGCAGCAGTATCTGCAACAGCGAAATTTGCTACAGCTGTAGTAGCAGCAACAGCAGCAACAAAAGTAGTAGTAGCAACAACGGTGCCAACAACCGCCGCTGCTTACATCACTACTGACGTCATCAACACAAAAAAAAGAGGGAAAGGGAAGGGGAAGAAAACCAAAGGGTGGGCAGGAAGTCCACCGCCCTCAGGTTACATCAATGCAGACATCAGCAACAACAAAAAAAACCAAGGGGCACCAAACCATGGCTGGCAGCCCCACTTGTGGGGGGTCCTCCTCTGTTGGGAGGACCCCCTTGCCCCCCTTTCTTGCAACGGCTGGAGCACCAACAGCAGTAGCAGCCATAGGAGCAGCAGTAGTAGCATTAGCGACAGTAGCAGTAGCAACAACAAGTGCAGCAGCAACAGCAGAAGCAACAACAGCATTAGTAACAGCAGTAGCAGCAGTAGCAGCAACATCAGCAGCAGTAGAAGAAGCAGCAGTAATAGCAACAGCGGAAGCAGGAGCAGCAGTAGCGGTAGCAGCAGAAGCAGCAGCCCTCTGGCGTCGTTGGCGGCATCTCTGACTTGCTGCTCTTCAGCAATAGCTCGCCGCCTTGACGCAACAGCTTGCAGCGCTATAGCCATTGGCCTCTCAGACTGCCACTAGTGCCCTGCCATCATTCATCCCTCTAGTGTATGCAAGCCTAGTTGTGTCTGCAATGACGTACTACCTGGTGCAGCAGTAGACTCAACGCCAGCAGCAGACAGTGACTTCCGTCCTTGGCCCCACTCTGGACGCCAGCCGCAGGCAAAAGGAATTTGAGACGCCGTCGCCGCCGCTTCAGGCCGGCAAGTTGTTCCGGAATCAGGAGCTCAGCTTCCGGATTCGGGCGCAGGGTGAGGGCCTGTGGGCATGAATCACCCTCCCGTATGACCCCATCCTGGCCAACCTATTGTATGACGTTGGTCGTGCCGTACGTTCTCTAGTCCCTATTGCCCCTCCGGCTTCCCACCTCGCCGTCCAGCCCTTCCTCGGTGACTTCACCGCTGGCGCCACCCCAGACCATGCAGCCGCGTGGCACGTCCTCACTCGTCCCCATTGCCTGTCCAGCGAGTCTGAGAGCAGCCGCCTGCTGCGGGAGTTCAACACCCTACACATGGGGGAGACCAAGACGGTCACTACCTACTGGTAGCGGGCAGAGGACATCCTTCGTCGCCTCAAGACCTTTGCCCCACCCCCTGTGGCCATGCTCCTCACCTTCAAGCGCGGTGCCAGCGATGCGTACGTGGAAGTCTTCATCCACTACCCTCACAATGTCCTCTCCACCATGGCGGCCCAAGGCACCCTCATGCCCTGGGCATACGAGCTCTTCCTCTGGATTGAGGAGGTTCGTCTGGAGTCCCGATTCTAGCGTACACTTGCTCTTGCCTCCCTTGCCGTCACCTCCGTGGCCGTTGCCTCCCCCGCCGAAGCTACCTCATCGTCGTTGGGGAAGAAGAAGCGTCAAAACAAGAAAGGTAAGGGTCAGCAGCAGCAGCAGCAGCCATCGACAGGGTCCAGTGGTGGAGGCTCGGTCTGCCACAACTATGGCCAGCCCGGACATGGGTGGTACACGTGCCATCTACCAATGGACGAGGCGCACGTCATCGTCACCATGCATCACCAACGGGAGCTCCGTATTGCCTCTGTTATTGTAGCTCTCGTAGGCTTTGACACCTCGGCCCTGTCCAGCAGCTCCACCACTTCGATCACTTCGCCAATCCAATTGACACCAACGCCGCAGCCGCACCATCCGCAGCCGTCGGCGCCTCCGTTTCCTTCACCAGCGTTGTCACTCCGCACTCCGTCTACACTCCCGGGCCATCCTCCCGTGAGCATCAGCTAGAGCAATTCATCGCGCTCCAGCTCGGCTTGCCTCGTCCTCCTCCTCAAGGAAGTGCGAGTTGCATCACCTCGTGCTCTCCTGTCCACCCTTGCATGACTGAGACTGAGCTATGGTCGTGTCCCGCTTCCTTGTTTGTCTCGTCGTCTCCCATTGTCTCCTCTACCCCTTTCCATGACGACGTTACATCGCTTGACGATTGGCAGTCTCGGTTCGCGCCTCCTTCCACCGCGTCCGCGTCCCTTGCTTGCTGCCATGTGACCGTTAGCGATCTGGCGACCCCGGTCCAGGACCCTGCTGACACCTGGATCATCGACTCCGGGGCTACACATTACATGACGGCCTCTCGTGAGGCCTTTAGTATGCTCGGTCCTGTAGGCAATGTCTCCGGTGTCCACACGGGCTCCGGACAGGTGTTGCCTGTCCGTGGTATTGGCGTCGTTTGTTTTTGTGGTCCTACCAGTGACGTCTTTCAGACCGATGTCCTCTGCGTCCCTGGTCTCGAGCTCAGCCTCCTGTCCATCACTGCCCTTGACCGCATGAGCATGGATGTTGTGCAGTCCCGTGGTGTTGGCACTGTGTCGTTGCGTCTGTCTGGTCTTGTCGTACTGTATGCCACCGCCCGTGGCAACCTGTAGCATGTACCTCACCTCTCCTCCTCTCCTTCGGTCTCCTCCCTGTCGGTTGCCACAGGCCATGTGTTTGTCACCTGTACGATTTCTCCTGAGCACACCTGCCTCTTGCACCACCGCCTTTGCCACGTTCACTCTGCCGCCATTGACAGCATGCTCCGCACCCAGCCGGCCAAGGGCCTTGACCTAGAGACTTTCTTCCTCCTGTGTCCCACTGAGTGCAATGATTGCGCTCAGGGGAAGATGGACCGGTCCACGTACCCTTTGCCTTCCTCCAATGCGTCCGCCCCTCTCGACCTTGTCCATTCGGACGTCATGGAGCCTCTCTCCACTGAGTCCGTCGGCGAGTATGGCCGCTATGTCCTCACCCTCACTGGCGACTATTCTCGCTACCGCTGGGTCTTCTGCCTTCGGCAGAAGAAAGATGTCGCCCGAGCCGTCCAGGACTGGCTTGTCCTTGCAAAGCACAAGTGTGTCCACTCTCTTTGCTGCCTTTGCTCTGATCATGGTGGTGAGTACATGGGTGAGGCCACAACCTTTCTCGCCTCACGCAGGATCCACCATGAGACATCTGCGCCCTACACGCCCGCCCAAAACAATGTCTCTGAATAGTTGAATCGTACCATGGCCGACGCTGTCTGCACCATGCGGTTCGATTCTGATCTCTCCGATGGCTTCTATTTTGAAGCCATGGTCTACATGACCTTGGTTTGGAACCGGATCCCCCACGGTCCCCTTCCCTGCCAGTCCACGCCGTACGAGCATTGGTGCGGTCAGCGAGCTGACCTCCGCCGGCCTGCATCTGGGGCTGCGTGGCCATTGTGTAGCTGCCCGCCCCTCAGCAGGGCGGCAAGCTCGCCCCCCGTGGACATCCTTGCACCTTCCTTGGTGTTTCTTGTCTGTTCAAGGCCTGGCGCTTCTAGGATCCCTCCCGGCTCTGCATCGTCGAGTCCCGGGATGCCCTCTGCTTCGAGGACCTGTTTCCTCGCGACCTCATTTGCTCTAGATAATTTATGTCTCTCCCGTTGCGTGGGGGAGTGGTGAGTTTTTCCTCCATCCTGCTGCTTCCAGGTGACACATCCCTCAGTCCCTCTGAGTCGGCAGGCCTAGTCGCGCCCGCTGGTCCCTCAGGGTCGGCAGCCCCAGTCTGTCCAATGGTCCCTCTGGGCTAGCAGCCCCAGTCGCGTTCGCTAGTCCCTTGGGGCCGGTAGCCCCAATTGCGTCCGCTATTCCCTCCGGGCCAGCATCCCCACTCGCATCCGCCAGTCCCTCCGAACCGGCAGCCCCATGCGCGTCCGCTAGTCCCTCCACGCAAGCAGGCCCTGTTGCGTCCGCTGGTCCCTCCGGGCCGGCAGCCTCTGTCGCGTCCACTAGCCCCTCTGAGCCGGCATCCCCAGTCGCGCCCACTGGCCCCTCCATGCCAGCAGCTCCAGTCGCATCCACTGGCCCTTCCGGACCAGCAGCCCCAGTTGTGTCCGCTGACCCTTTTGGGCCCCCAGCTCTAGTTCCGTCCACTGGCCCCTTCGGGCCAGCAGCTCCAATAGCATCTGCTGGCCCCTTCGGGTGAGCAACCCCGTCCAACTCCATTGGCCCGTCAGACTTAGTGCCATCGCCTGCCCTGTCACGCTACACATGTGGCCCAGGCGGGAGCCTCTGACCCAGGCTGTCGGTGAGCGCGCAGACCGTCGAACTGTGCTCGGTGGCGCATTGATCCCTCGTGGCTCCACGTGTCTCCTCCACTTTCACGGTCGTGAGTGGGGACCCTGGCACCAAGGCCCTCAGGTTGACCACCTCAGCCATCATTACACACCTTCACCCGGGCTTTGCACTGGGCTGCGCCACGCTTCATCACGAGCATTAGCACGATGTCGTGGCTGCACTCATGCGCATCCTACCTGGGGCTTGAGATGCACACGCTCTCTCAATCCACAGCGCACCCGGAGGACCCAACCACCCTGAGCGAGGCACGAGCCTCTCCTAAGGCCGCACACTGGGACGCTGCCTACGCCGATGAGCTCACTTCTATCCGATAGCACCACGTGTACGACCTCGTCGACCTTCCTCCAGGTCGGAAGGCCATCGGCGCCAAGTGGGTCTTTTGGCGCAAGTGGAAGCCCGACGAGTCCTTGGACAAGTACAAGGCCCGCCATACAGCCAAGGGGTTTGCCTAGATTCTTGGGGTCGACTACGACCAGATGTTTGCCTTAGTTGGGCGTTCCCCACTAGTTGGGCGCTCTTCAGCCTGGTCGCCCAGCATGGGTGGGAGCTGCATCAGATGGATGTGAGCAACACTTTTCTCCATGGTTCACTAGAGGATGAGGAGATCTACAAGATCCAAAGTGGTAGCTTAACTTCTTTTGGGACTGTTCTGGTTTACGTCAACGATGTGCTCATTGCGTCGCCAGACAAGGCTGCCATATAGCGTGTCAAGGACAAGCTACACACTGCCTACCAAATGAAGGATCTCGGATCTGCTAGAGTCTTCCTAGGCATGGAGCTCGAGCATGATCGCTCCCATGGCGTCTTGCACATCCACCAGGCCGCCTATGTGCAGACTCTGTCCACCCGCTTTGCGGAGGACCTACCAATCGTGCCAAGCGCATCCTCACCCATGTCACCCGGTAGCCAGGCAAAGCTGAAGTTTCCTGACCAAGCTGTTGTGGTGGAGCCAGTTGATGTGACCACGTATCTGCGAGTCATCGGGTCATTGATGTCCCTGGGGACGATGACGCGCCCAGATATTGCGTTCGCCATCAACCTCCTGGCCCAGTTTTCTCAAGAGTTGCATCACCTCCACTACAAGGCCACGATCCGAGTACTGCGCTATGTCGTCTTGATTCCTCGGCGAGGTCTCATGTTCCGCCATCAGCCATCTGTTTTTGTGGTGGGCTATACTGACAATGACTGGGCCGGCAGTACAGATGATAAGAGTCGCACAGACTGGATTTTTCTTATTGGTGGCACAGCTGTGTCCTGGCACAGTGGCAAGCAGGAGTGTATTGCATGCAGCATTGTTAAGGCTGGGTACGTTGCTCTTGGCTCAGGCGCGTGTGAGAGTGTGTGGTTGCGTCTTCTGTTGTCCAAGTTGCATCCATCACGTTGTATTGTAACAATGAGAGTGCCATGGCCATTGCTGATAATGATGGCGTGCATCACACACGCACAAAGTACATCAATGTTGAGTATCACTATGTGCATTTGTTGTTGCATTACGGGAGCATCAGCATTGTGTGGGTTGAGACAACACGGCAGTTGGCTGACTTCTTGACCAAGGCACTGAAACGCGACTCGTTCAAGAAGGTTGTGAGTTCGGTCGGCGTGCATCCGTGAGTGACTCTCTTTGTCCCTAGTTGCATTTCTGTGTGGCCTTGGGGAGTCTGGTCATTGACAGTGGCTCTGCCCGCACATGTGCACTACGCTTGTGAGTCATGGGGGAGTGTTGGTTTTTGTGCATCTCATATTGTACTCTGTTGTGTCCTCCCGGCTTGTTTACATCTCGTGCATATGACTTACGGCGAGACTCGACGCTTTAGGAGTGTCACTCGGTGGAGCCGACTTGCGCTGAGGCCCACTCACCATTTGTTGGAGCGTCCTCCCTCCAGCGATGTGCTCAGCTCCATCGGCTGGCCTCCTTGGCGGTCGGGCTGCCGGCGGTCACTGCCACTGCAGATGGTGTCTGCATGTACCCAGCATTGTGTCTGGTTGTGGCATTACGTCTGTAGCATCATGTCGTGCCTAGGGTCCATGTCTCCTCTCTATGGCCGTATTTGGCATCACTGACTGTCGTAGGCACTGCCTGGGTTTGGGCAGCCATAACTCTTTGCTGCTATTTCTCTAGCTGATTCTGACCACACGACTGCGTTTGCAGCGTCAGTTTTATGGCATGGTCCAGTTTTCAGGCAAAACAGACGACGCCCGGGTTCTGGGCTGTCTGGCATCTGGCAGGGTCACCGAGAAAACCCTGCCTGCCAGAAATTAGGTCTAGGACTATTTTCTGATTGGCTGGTCAGCTGAGTAACAAGTTCTACACTAATTGGGGGGGAGCTACAACTTGGAGAGGTCTCCCATTGTTGCTTATTCTTTATTCCTTAATCAGTCACTTTCAGTTTTCAGCTGCTTTCTGGCGCTAACACTGGCGCGCGCGTTTCTGAGTAACAAACAGAGAGCTTCCAGAGTTAGTCTCTAGAGCAGCGGACTGAGGGGGCAGCAGACTTAAGCAACGAGCGTGGAAGCCCGCATGCTGCATCAATGACGCTGCTGCCCCAACCTGCTGCCTAGGATTTCCAGCTACTACTTGGACACATCACACCTTTCATATATGATCAGTGCCTAAAGATTGTCGATTCAGATTTGCTTATACACTTCTCAATGACAAGAATGAGTGGCGTTACTTAAGGCTCAAGGCCATTGGCCTTAGCCTTTCAGGCTTCACGACCCTTTAACACCTAATCGAGCACCCACAACACTAGTGTTGAAACAAGATCGAGACCATCATTGATATTTTTTTCATCGCCTTGTTGTCTTCTAGGACTTTGAGTGAGACTTTCTCATTTTTTCTTGCAAAAGACAAGACAAGACTGAGACTAGTTTGTTATCATGCGAGATCGAGAAGATCTCAAGCCTGTCTCAATTGTTGACGTGAGGCCCCATGGAAAAATGGAACTTGCCTCACATGTAAATGGAACAGAAAGGAATGGAAAGCCACTTGATGCAATGGCTTGGGAGGACGCGACAAATGTGCCATGTAGTTTTGTATGGAGTTAAAATGATACTCACTTATGTATCATAGCGGCATATTTCTTTGTGTTCATGCATCGAACCTTCTGGGAATGAAGTCACAAAACTACTAAAAACTTGCAAAAGATCCTATTGGCCATTAACTGTTATTTGAAATTCTCAGTTGCATGCTCTTGCTAGAAAGAGTATGTTGATTTGTGATAGGATGGACCCTTAGCGCTTTAAGATGGACAAAGAGCAAATGCAAAGCAGATTTGGTCTGGACGGTTGGTTTGAGAATTTGTGGTTGATTGCAAAGGATTTTATCATACTCATTCTTCAATCAAGAGAGGTTGTTTTATTAGCAGTTACAATAACTACAACGGATGTCCTTGTTCAATGTGATCATTCCTGCGCGCAAAACTTTGTTGGTTGGTTTTCATGTCGCTTAGTTATCACTTCCACCTCTTCGACCTGCGTCAATTGCACTGAAAATGAATTTGCTACGAGACCAAGATTCTTCCGACTCCCATACCCAAGACAAAATCAAGATTGCAAAGTATCAATTTGGTACGAGACTGAAATTATGTCTTCTCTCATATCCAAGATTGGACTTATCGTATCAGAAAAAAAGAAAGTTCTTCTTGGATAAATATTGTCTCAATCTTCATTTAACACCACCACACATCTCAATTGACAGTTCACCAAGTGGCAATTGGTCAAGGTTCACCCTTCACCCAATACCCAACACAAGTGACTGTTTATTGATGAGAATTTGGCCATCAACCAGCCTCTCACTAGTTAACGAGCCCCGTTTCCATGTCCACCAGTACCTAAAAGAAAGTGACAAAACCGCGGTGGACCAAGAAAAATGTGGCCGTAAACAATGCATGCTTGTGGAGGGAAATGTACTACGCTGGAGTGAAATGTTATGATGTTGAATATGCAATTTTTCAAAACAAAAAAAAAAATGTAGTGATGGAAACTGTAGCGGATTGGATGGAATCCTTGGCTGACTAGGCCAAAACGACGGTGCTCGAGGGTCTCCGACCCTCAAGCCATCCCTTCCAACCGCCTACAGTCCCAAGTGACCCCGCTCAAGCCACGTGGCTCCTTCGACCGGTCGGCGTGGCACTGCCACGCTACACTCCCCCCCACTAGGAGTGAGAGCCGCCTCGGCATCTCCGGTAATCCCAACGTGGGATTCGAGCCCTGGAGCTCTGACACCAATGTAGCGGATTGGATGGAATCCTTGGCCGACTAGGCCAAAACCACGGTGCTCGAGGGTCTCCGATCCTCAAGCCATCCCGTCAAACCGCCCACAGTCCCAGGTGACCCCGCTAGAGCCACATGGCTTATTCGACTGGTCGGCGTGGCACTGCCACACTACATAATCCAATTATGATGAAAAGTGGTGCATGACGTAATCACCTTTCTCACAGGTGTTGACAAATAAAATCTGAAACTTAGTGTTATCTGGACTAGAAGTGGGGCTGCGGTTCAATTTTATATGATGTAGTATTTATGTGAAATCAGTTCCTGGGGAGTCATTCAACTAAACATCAGGTGTATGGAATTCCCAGCCATTTCTTCATCATTCCTGCATTGAAAAAAAGGTAGTTGTTGAATACATATTCTTCCTTCCAAAATATTGTTATGGAAATTTCTATTTATCTCTTATCTATTTAATATTATGCTGTAATGTTGTGTTTGTAGAGACTGGGTTGGCTGGGTTCTAATGGGGCGAAATAGCCAGAATATCCATAATCCTGAATCGCGAAACCTTCCATATCCACGAGCGAAAGTTTGTATCCCCCATATCCAACACTGTAAAAAATAAGAACGACGCATCTGGCTCCGGTCATGTGATCGTCGCTCAGTCGCGACCTCGCTCCCTTGCGAGATCGTGATGGAGCAATGACCATTTTTTTTTCGATTTTCTTTTCGGATGCTTAAACCCCCTATTACGATTTAGGGTTTTCTGTATTTTCTGCGTGCGGAGCCCACACAAAACATAAAACCCTACATCGTAATAGGGGATTTGCGCGTTGAAAAATAAAATAAAAAAGGACATTTCTCAATCGCGATTGAGCGAAAATGCCCATTTCAAGATTTTGCTTTTTTATGGCAAAAAAAACCTTAGGTTTGCAAGAAAAAAAACTTCAAACGTCACCCCGAATTACCTTCGGGGTTGAGGGTTTTGTTTTTTGTGCGGGCATCTGCAGGGCCCCGCTACCGCGGGGCCCAACAGATTCCCTTTCAACGCATGGGGTGTCTCGGACCCCTCACGCAAACCCCACGTAAACCCCTCCCTCGAACAATCACAAACACCTCAAATGTGGGGTTTGTGATTGTTTAAGGGGCGTGATGATGTCATCAATCCGAAGCTGTATTTCATGCAGCGACGACATGGTGTTTGTGCACTTTCTTTTATACGTCGTTTTTCTTCGATCGGTGGATGTTTCAGTGTTTAAGTTCAAATCAACTGGATATGGCGTTGTTAAAGAGTGGTCTGTGGATATGTCAGATCTATCGAGAATTCGATGGGTACATGGTCAGACCCCCGGTTCTAATGACTAATTTATTGAGTATGGTTGGAGTTCGAGTAGGAAAAAAACTTGGAGTTATTACCGCAACTCCTCCAGCCGCCTCCAGCCAGATATGTCTCGCTGTACCACAACCACGAGGTATGACTCACGCCCTATGGTGGTCCAGCGTGACTGCCATGAGGCATGAATCATGCCCCATGGTTCATGAATGTTGCCGTCCAGTGTCACATTGGACCATCTGCCTTTACGCGGTGGAGCACAACCACGAATTCGCGGTTCGGAAGTTGGAAGCACTACTACGTGGTGACCACTTCAAGCACGCATGCTAAGCTCACAAAACTTCATGCGGAATGTCTTGTCAGTTGTGGATTTTCCTGCCCGTCACGGAACGCCCCACCCAACGCAAAACACTCAAAACCATCAAGCCGGCAAACCGGCGATTAGTGGTTATCGAGCTACTCATAGCGTGTAGCGTGTAGTACACAGTGCGCAGCGAGCAACAGTAGCAGCAACAATAGTGAGCAGTGAGCAAAAGCAGCAGTAGCAAAAGTGAGTTGCAATGAGCGTCAACAACAGCAAGGAGTAGTAGTGAGCAGCGAGCACCAGCAACGAGCAACGAACAGCACCAGCGAGTAGTGAGCAGCAAGCAGTGAGCAGCAGCAGCGAGCAGAGAGCAGTAGCACCATTGAGCAGCAAGTAGCAGCAGCAAGCAGCGAGCAGCAAACAGCGAGCAGCAGCACAGAGTAGCGTGCAGCAGCAGCAAGCAGCTAGCAGTAGCAGCGAGCAGCGAGCAATAGCAATGAAGAGTAAGCAACATGCAGCAGCAGCAAGCAGTGAGCAAGAGCAGCGACTAACTGGAAGCAGTAGTAGCACTACAAGAAACACCAGCAGCAATAGTGAGAACCTCCCTCCTCTCCCTTGCCTGGATCCACCCATCCCCGTAGGGCCCCCCTCCCGTCCTCCGTAAGGGCCTCCATCCCCGGTAGGACTCCCCTGCCCCCTCCGTGGACCCTCCATCCCCGAAAATCCCCCCTCCTCCCCTCCGTGAGCCCCCCCTTCCCGTAGGACCCCTTTCTCTACCCCCCTATAGGTCTCCTCGCCCCCTGCCCACATTGTGCGTCCCCCGTAACCCCGTAGTAGCCCCCTCCCCCACTCTGTAAGCCCCCTCCCCTTCCCAGTAGGATCTCCCTCCCCCCCTCCATGGGCCTCCTCATCCCCATAGGGCTCCCCTCATCCCCTAAGTGGACCCCCCCTCCCCTTTCTCCCCTCCTCTTCCTCCTCCCCTTTCTTCTTCCCTCCTCTCTCCTATTCCTCCTCCTCTCCTCCCCACCATA
>SZWC01002011.1:44138-54890 GCA_023375785.1 Penium margaritaceum | reverse complement strand
AGAAATGAAGTAGTGGTCACCAGAATGGAATGGGAACAGCAAATCTGACACACGGTTCCCGCCATTTTCTCCCACCATTCCTAGTTACGCCTTGGTTACACCCTGGATACATCCAAGTTGCACATTAGCTCCACCCTAGTTGTGTCGTACTTTTTCCGTACTTGCACCCTGGCTGTGCCCTAGTTGCACCATAGTTGTGCCCTCGTTGCACCCTATTTATGCCCTGGTTGTGCGCTAATTGTATCCTAGTTTCATCCTAGTTTCACCCTAGTTGCACCCTGGTTGCACCCTAGTTGCACCCTAGTTGCACCCTGGTTGCTCCCTAGAGGCACACTAGTTGCACTCTAGTTATTCCCTAGTGGCATCCAAGTTGCACCCATGTTGTGCCGGAGTTGTTTCCTTGTTACACCCTAGCTGCTCCCTAATCACGCCCTAGTTGCACCCTAGTTGCACCCTCTGTGTGCCCTAGTTTCTCCCCAATTCTACCCTACTTGAACGCAAGTGGGGCCCTGGTTAAGACCTAGTTAGACCCAAGCTGTTTCCTAGCTGTATCCATGTTGTGCGCAAGTTGCACCCTGGTTGTGCCATAGTTCCACCCTAGTTGCGCCCTAACTAGCCTTAAGTGGCTCCTTGCTTGGGGCTGCACGAGGTTGGATGAAGGTGTACAGGGTTGCACCAAGCCGTACAAAGTTTTATGGATCTGCGTGGAACTAAACGGAGTTGTCGAGATTCGCACAAAGTCGTATGGAGATGTAGGGAGTTTCATCCATTATCAAGAAGATGTACATAGCTGTAAGGAGTTGTACAGAGCTGTAAAGATTTGTTACGTCTTGTTTAGAAATGTATGGAGTTGTCCAAAGGTGTACAAAAATGAACAACTATGTACAACTCTGTTTGGCATCGTAGAATTATGTGCAATCGTACAGAGTTCTACTAAGTCAAACAAAGTTGTACATAGCTGTATGCAGTTGTAAAGAGTCGTACAGAGTTGTATGGAGCTGTAAGGACTAGAAGGAAGTTGTACATGATTGTACAAGGTTTTGCGTAGGTGTACAAAATTTCACCCAGAAGTACAAAGTTGTATGAGGTCGTGCAGCATTTTACTGAGTTGCACCGAGTTGTTCAGCCTTGTACATGGTTCTATAGAGCCATGTGGAGTTGTAGTGAGTTCTAAGAATTTATATAGAACTATTGAGAGTTATACAGATATGCATGGATTTAAACCAGGTTTTACATAGTTCAACGAATTTGTACATAATTGTTTTTATTTATTTGGAGTTGAACCCGGTTGTACAGATGTGAGCAAAGTTGTGTGAAGTTCTACAGAGTTGTACGGGGTTTCACAGAGAAGCACGTAGATGTACATATTTTTGTAGATTTTTCTGGATTGTTATGGAGTTGTACGGAATTGTACAGATATACACAGAGTTTCATGGAGTTTTATGGAGTTGAACAGACTTGTACCAAGGTGTATAGAGTTGCTTCTCCTATGGAGTTGTATGGATTTATACATAGTCGTACAATGTTATGCGGACTTGTGCAAAGTTGTGTGGTCCTACGGAACTGTACGGTTATTCAAAGATTTGTAAGGAGTTATACAAATGTACAACTGGTTTTCCGGAGTTGTACAGATCCGACGGATTTGTACGATGTTGTACAGAATTACATTAAATTGTATGAAATTCTATAGAGCTTAATGGAGTTTTATATAGCTGTACAAACGTGTGCAGAGTTTTACAATGTATAGATGGTTGAACATAGTTGTACAAGTTTGTGCAAAATGATATAGGTTTTTTTGTTTTATAATTTCTACAAATCTATACATATTTGTATGAATTTGCAGTGCAACGTATGCAGTTTTGCAGAGTTGTATGAACTTCTTCAAACTTAAACGTAGTTGTAAAAATTTTCACAGATTTGTGCTGAGTTTAACTCGTTCATATAGAAACACAGGTGCTCATACATGTTTGTAGGGAAATGCATGCATTTTTTGGCGTTTCATGTATTGTACAGAGATTTACACAGTTTTATGGACTTGTGTAGAGATGTAAGTAGGTATCCAGGATGATTCGGCATTGTATGCAGGTGTATGGGACTATACCGAGGTGTACATAGTTGTAAAAAATTGAAGAGAGTCAAAGACAATCATATAGAGTTCTACGCAGACATAAGGATTTGAATCTAATTGTAAGAAGTTGTACATAGTTGTGCGGAATTGTACATGGTTGTATGGGGTGATGAACACTTTTGCTGAGTTGTTCAATCTTTCTTGAGATTTTACGGACTTCTATATAGATGAACGGAGTTCTATGAAGTTGTACGGAGGAGTACGGATAGGAGAGAGTTGTACTCCTTATGGAGTTGTACGACCCTCCATAAAACTCTCTGCAAAGACGTGATTTGTGCAAAGTTGTCTCATGATGGGAGTTGTACTGAGTTGGTAGAGTTGTGCAAAGTTTTATGGTTGTACAGAGTTGCACAAAGCTGCACATATTCATACAAAGTTGTACAACGTTGTATGAAGTTCTGTGAAATGAATGAACTTCATTCATTTCTATGGAAATGAATGAAGTTGCACACATTTGTACAAAAGTGGTACCAATTTGGTGAAGTTATAGGACATTATACCACTTTGTAAGGAGTGATACACTGTTGTACCGATTTGCAAAGATTTGTGTAGAGTTATTCAGAGTTGTGGAAAGTTTTACAAAATTTGCGTAGTTGTATGGAGCTGTATTGATTTGTACATAGTTCTATTGTACCTGACATATCTTTACAAAGTTGTGTAGAATTGCACAGACTTGTACATAATTTTAGGCAGAATTACATACCTATACGGAGTTGTATAGAGTTTTGAGTAGTTTTGTGGAATTACACATGGTTGTATTGAGAAATGAAGTTGTACAGACTTGTACAGATTTGTAACAACCCATACAGGACTGTAGAAGTAATGTGGAGTCTATACCAATTTGTAGAAAAATGTGTAGTGTTGTATGAAGCTTTATGGTTTGTAAGGAGTTGTATACATTTTTATGGAGTAATACATACTTGTATAGAGCTATGCATAGTTATGTGGAGCTATTTAGATATTTGGAAAAATGTGCAAACTTCACTGAGATGTACGACATTTCATGGAGTTGCATTGAGTGGAAAATATTAATATGGAGCTGTACGAAATTTTTCGTAGTTGTAAAGAGTTGTGCAACACAATACGGGGTTGTGCAGATCTCTATGAAGCTGTACAATCTTGTATAGAGTTGTACTCTTTTTATGTTTTACCGTGTTGTACAAATCTCTATGGATGTGTGCAGAGTTGCTGGGAGTTGTACAAAAAACACAGTTTGATATAGGTATACGAAGTTATATGGAGTTTCATGAGTTGAAAGGGGTTGTACGGGGTTTTTCAAAGTTGTATGGAGGTGTGCTTAGTTGTATGTAGTTGTATGCAGTTGTAAGCATGTGTGGATGGCTTTACGTAGTTGTGCATTGGTTTATGTAATTGTGCCAAGTGGGATAGATGTGTATAGGGTTCTACGGCGGTCTACAAAGATGCACACGATTGAATGACGTTATAATGAATGGTAGAAGATGGCATGGATTGTACACGTTTGTACAATCCAAGTTTACACGGACACGTTTGTGTTTAAAGCATGCTTTTGGGGTTGAACAACATTCTACGGAGTTGTAGAGTGTTGCACAATATCCTACAAAGTTGTACACAGTTTTACGGACCTGTAGAAAGATGTTTGGATCTGTTTCGAGATGTACAGCTTTGTAAAGAAAAGCACAAAGTTGGAAAAAAATCCAAGGAAGAGGAATGGTACAAAGAAGCACGGAGTTGTAGAGGGTTGCGTACAGTTATATGTAGTGGAACATATTTGTGGAGAGGTTTATGGAGTTGTATGGAGCCTTACGGGGTTGTACAGAACTTTACCGGGTTCAATAGAGTTTTTTTGTTTTAAGGCATTGCATAGAGTTCTACATACTTGTATCAATTTGTGTAACTTGTGCAAAGTTGTATGGTTTTACGGAGTTGTATACATACAGTTGTATACAGACTTGAAAATAACCATGGGGAGTTTTCAGAGTTGTATGGAGGTAGAAAGATTTATACAAATTTGTATGTAGTTTTTAGTTGTATGTAGTAATACAAGTATTGTGGAGTTCTACTCACTTATGGAGAGTGGTACAGAGATGCGTCATCTCTCGTTGTGGTCGGTCAAGGGCTTGTGACACCACTTGAGTTTGCCGGATCGCGATTCTTACAAGCATGATCTTCTCGAAGGGCCATGTCGTTGCTGAAACCCAACGGCAGGGCTCCACGGTTGTTCAAATCGGCCGTCGGGGCCCCCTTGTTTATGAAGGTGCGAAACGGGCTGCATTATGAAACCGCTGGATGAAACGAGGTCCTAAGGTCGAACTGCATTTTCTTGGCAGGCGGGGTTCTCTCGGTGAGCCCTGCCAGACGCCCGACAGCCCAAAACCCGTCGTCCGTTTTGCCTGAAAATCGGACCATACCATAATACCAACGCTACAAACACAGTCGTGCGGTCGGAATAAGCTAGAAAAATAGCAGCAAAGAGTTATGGCTGCCCGAACCCAGGCAGTGCCTACGACAGTCAGTGATGCCAAACAGGGCCACACAACAGGAGACATCGACCCTAGGCACAGCATGATGCTGCAGACGCAATGCCACAACCAGAAACAGCGCTGGGTGCATGCAGGAAGCATCTGCAGTGGCAGTGACCGCCGGCGGCCCGACCGCCGAGGAGGCCTGCCGATGGAGCTAAGCGCATAGTCGGAGGGAGGAGGCTCCAACGAACGGTGAGTGGGCCTCAGCGCGCCTCGGCTCCATCGAGCGACACTCCAGCAGCGTCGAGTCTTGCCATGAGTCATCTTCACGCCGATGTACACAAGCCGGGAGGACACAACAGAGTACAATGAGAGATGCACGAAAACCAACAGTAGTAAAAAATCAATCGATGAAATACTCGAAAACATGGGCTCTGTCTCGGTCAAGTAAACACATCAACCATCTCTACGCAAGTGAAGTGAACTCAAGAGAATTTCCAAACTCATTGAGTGACTATAGAGTGGGAAGTTTTCTTTTGGCTCCATTAGTTTAATTTGTGGTTGAAATTCATAACAAAGTCGTCACTTCTCATCTTTCTTTCACTAATGTTTCGAAATTTGTAGGTTCCACACATTGATGACGAAGTTTGAATCATAATACTGATGGAGCTGTTAAGCAAGTGAGATGGTGTTGATAGTGCAAAATCGTGGATTCGGACAACAGGTACAAAATGAAAAGGACATCAGCCATGGTCGAGTGGCCGGTAGAGGCGGTTTTTGCTTGTTTCACATATGGTTCAACAGCCAGTGGATGTCCCACAGGCAAAATGATCTCCATTTACCATGAAATGTTTAAAACAAAGAATGTTTCCATCTACACATTAAGGCATGAAGTTCTTTATATTATTCCTAAATGAAAATCTGGAACATTGGAACATGGATTTTGCACATGTGCATTTATAGCACAAGAGTTATCATGCTTAAAATGATAGTTAACATGATCAAACACATCATTTGTTTGAGTGATACATTAAAGAACGTATGCTTCGTAACCCTGTGTAATCTCAGAGAGCATAATTCAGCCTTTTCAATATTTTTTTTGGAACCATTAAAAGAGTTATCCTTATCCATAATCAACAGTCCTAGATGTGTCAGGTTCAAACCCGGGGCTTGCTCCACAACACCCTTCCCAGTAGGTTACGACCAGGGCAAATAAAAGAAGAGAATCGTTGTCCGAGTCACTTTTCACGCCCACCGGTCTTCCTGGATGGGTCCGAGCTGTCCAGGCATCACCGGGCCTTGCGCTGTAAGATATTCGTTCGGGACGGCAGCTTGAAGGTACGAAGTGTTGAGCAGAAAAGCTCGTCTGCTCTTGGTGTTCGTGGTCTTCGCAGTGACCGGTTGAGTTCTGCTGTGTCAGTGAAGTGACTTTCAAGGCCGCCACCATGAAGAGCAAGCCAGATGATGATTATGATTACCTCTTTAAGGTTGTCCTCGTCGGCGACTCCGGCGTCGGTAAATCAAATCTCATCTCACGGTTCACGAGGAATGAGTTCAACATGGAGTCAAAGTCGACCATTGGCGTCGAGTTTGCCACGCGTAGCATCGAGGTCCGTCGTCACCGGACTGGTTTTTGATCTGCAAGGAAAAACTCGCTTGCCCCGCTACATTAGTCCTTTTCAGCATGGCTCCGCACGCCTCAATGAACTCATCATCCTTCCTCCGCAGTGCAGGTCGACGGCAAAACCGTGAAGGCGCAGATTTGGGACATGGCTGGTCAAGAAAGGTACAGGGCAATTACCAGTGCTTACTATCGCGGAGCCGTAGGAGCGCTCTTGGTCTATGACATCACGCGGCAGGTCACGTTTGACAATGTGGAAAGGTGGCTGAAGGAACTGCGTGATCACGGGGACCAGAGCATCATCATCACCCTCGTTGGCAACAAATGCGACCTGAGGCACCTGCGTAAAGTGCAAACAGACAAGGCACAAGCTTTTGCAGGTATGTGGCAGTGTCCTTGGCCGCATGATGCTTCTTCGTAGAAGTCCAGGGAAGTTCATCTGCCCTCACATTCTTTCGTCTGTGTTGCAGAGAAGGAGGGTTTCTTCTTCATTGAAACTTCTGCACTGGATTCAACCAATGTAGAAGACGCCTTTACACAGATCCTGACTGAAATCTACTGGATGATGAACAAAAAGGCCCTGGCGCCAGATGAGGACGGCCACGCTGGTCCAGGTCGAGGCCAGACTATCAATATCAATGCCCCTCAGGAGGTCAAAAAGCCAGAGAGCTCCTGCTGCTCTGGCTAGGGACGTTCGCTAGCCTCTTGTAGGTACGGATGTACAGATACTCTGAGCAAACTCTCTCCTTGGCAAGCTCGTCACCCACCTAGTAAAGGGCCACAGCTTCTATCAGTCCTGGTAGTGGGCAAGGGGTGTCTGGATGTCACTGTGGTTCTCAGAAATCTTTGAGTGTGGAATCACTTTCCCAGAAGTAGATCAGAATGAAAGCGCTGCATCAGCCTGGATGACAACAGTGGCAAATGTTGGCAGTGTGCATCATGTCATATCCTTACTAAGCATTCCCTGATGGGGACACTGGTGCATTGCTCATTCCTTGCACATCTGAGAGGTATGTCTGCAGGCCATCCTCCATGGATTGCAGTAGCATGAAACGTCTGGCCAAGAATGTTTACACAAGCTAGGTGTGGTGAATGATGTTGATGCCTTGGATTGGACTGTGGGGAAACCCCACCACATTGCTCCCGAGTCAATGGAGGAGAGCTGGTATGGAAGGACCTAAACATGCCTTTGTATGAGCAGTGACCCTCAACAATGGTCGCTGCAGCGATTCTGCCCTCCGATGGCAGTTACCTCCCCTGCCAATGTAGTGTATTAACAACAGGAATTCCTAAGGTGGGCTAATTTGGATCAAAGACATCTGGTGACTCAACATTGTTTTGGCGCATATCACCTAATGACATTGCTCATGATGAATATGATGGCTCTAGGGATAACCTGTGAAATACAGCCTTTCACTAATACATTGTGAGTTGGTCCATGGCCTAGGAAAGAGACATGGAGCAAAAAGTGGGTTTTTTTTTTTGTTTTGAGGGGAGAGCTGGAGTCTTGCAGAAGGTGGAATTCCCTCAAATCACAATGCCACTTGCATCTCGCACCACCTTGAAGTTGAGGGGCACTGCGAGAGCAAGTACACGAGTCTCACCCCATGTCTCCTCTTTTGTTGGCAACGCCAGTATCTTGTCCAAGACGTTCGCGATATCCTCTTCAGGGACCACTCCAAATACAGTGTGAGCGTGCCCCCACTCTGTGTGGTCACCAAGGGAGATGAAGAAGTCTGGGCCCTCTCCAACCAGGCACACATATCCACGACGTACTATCGGTGTGGCCTCCTGTGGCACGGGCTTGAAAGGCAGGCCATCAGTTTGCAGTGTTCCCTGAACGAGTGCATACGGGGGGCCTGGCGGCTGGACAGGCAAGAATAGAAAATGTGTTAGTGAGCATTGAGGATGCAAGCTTGGGTGAGTAGGCACATAACTTCAGGGATGATGTTGAGATGAGAGAGAGATGGACAGCACCTTCACACACAAGCACTTAGCACCTCGAAGTATCTTGTTGTCTGCATATCAACATCCATGGACCGCACGACTTCACTAGACCCTTCATGCAGATCAACGAAGCGAGCATGCCGCACTTACATTGGAAGTTCTGGAGCCGTCAGCATTCCACCCACCGCCGAGTCCCTCTGCACGGTACAGCTGGCAGCCTGTGCAGTACTTGATTTGCAGCAGCTCACGCACATAGTGCACCGTCATGGGTGCCCATGTGGGCTGGAGCTGCATTGACACAGCAGGGGGGAAAATGAAAATAATTAACCAAACAGAACCTTGCAGTGCGGCTGAGGGGAGAAAGGGGACAGCAGACAAGGGCAACATGAGTTCATTCCACAAAAATTTAACTCCTTAGGACTGCAAGAGGCCCAAAACGGTTCATGAACCTTTACATCAACCCCCGCCGCCTCTGCAATCCCCTCCTCCCCCATCCCCCCCAACTGCCCCATCCATTCAGAGCTTTGTTGCCCTCGATCTTGGACCTCCAGCAGTAGATGGAAGATCGGGGGATCAAGATCGATTGCCGCACAACATCGACGATTTTACGGCTGGTGGGACACTTATCCACAAAACCCGACAGGCCTGCCGGCAAGTCGCCACGGGCAGTCACATAGCGCCGTTCCATGACGACTGCGAACGTGTGGAAAGGGGCTGCAGCAGCCTGGCAGCACGCACCTCGGTCACACATGTCAGGGCGACCTTCAATGGGCGTTTTCCACATATTGTAGTGTGCACAACTCGTTTGAAGTTGCATCACAAACCCAAAAAAACAAAAGAAAAAAAGGGGCTTGCGTTGTCACCTTCCTCAGTGGCGCGTGCTTGATGCGCGAACGCGAAAAGGAAACGGATCAGCCCCCAGGAGCGTCCGAGGACCAATTCTCAGTCCAGCAGCACTGGACTGTATGACTTCCGTCATACATTCAGTGCAATATGGAGTACGGACGCGTGACTGATCATAACATACCATGCAAAATAGAATTGCCGAGAGTTGCATCACAAACCAAAAGAAAAAAAGGTTTTCAAGGGAGCGTACAAAAGCAAGGCATAGACGCATCACCAGCGGAACGGCACCCATCAATGATTCAGTGCCTGACCTGCCGCAAGGAGGAGCACCTCCCCCCCCCCCCCACCCACCCACCCTACCTCCCCTTCCCTCACTTTCCTTTCCTGCCAATCGTGTCGATCACCCTCAGGCCCTTGCGGTGATCGAGAAAAGTCGACCATTTGCGTTCAGCACCTCAGCAATCGAGTGAACTGGACTAATGCTGGAAGGAGGACATAGATTCAATGACATTGGGCCTCTCCTACAAAATGTGTGCAAGCCTTTGCACACCGAGCATGATGAGCTTGAACTCTGGGTCTGATGACCAACGTGACCTATGATTGGGCATTTACCTTGATTCTGATGGGCCCCATCTCTGTCTCCAGTGCAATGATGCCCTGCAGTGCAGACCGCCACAACCATGCCAAGGAATGCGTGTGACACAGAAAACCAGCTCGCGGATTGAGAGCACTCCTACCTCGACCACGCAACGCCACAAAAACCGCAGAGCAGCAGTTTCACAGCCCAGATATGTCCAACAGCAAGCATGCTGGCCAAGAGTACCCCCCACTACGCTGACAAGAAAGCTACCACTTCAACGGGAGACGAGCAAATCTGTGCATACTGACGGATCGCTTCCCATCCCGAGAATCAGACGGAGGATGCACCACAGGTGTGTGACCGGGCTTCAGCAAGTTTAGACGTTTTACAAAACGTCTAAAATAAAAACAGGTTTAGACGTTTCGCAAAATGTCTAAACCTGGCATGGCATGGCATGACATGACATGACGTGGCATGACATGGTGTGGTGTGGCGTGGCATGGCATGATGTGGCATGGCATGAGTGGCATGTCTTGGAACCATGTGGAGTGTTGTGCAGCAGGTGGCCTGGGATGGTGTGTAGTGGCATGGCATTGCATGACGCTGCATGATGTCACATGATATTGTGAGGAACGGTGTTTCATGACTTGGCGTGGCATGATGGGGCATGGCATGGGGTGCTGTGGCGTGGCGTGGGCCATCCCATGCAACACTCTGGTGTGGTGAGGTGTGGCATGAAGGGCATGGTGTGGCGTGGGCTGCGGTGGCATGGCGTGGCACAAAAAGGCATGGTGTAGTGTGGGCTACCGTGGCATGGCGTGGCACAACATGGCATGGTGTGGCCTGTCGAGGCATGGCATGGCGCAGCACGGCACGGCAGAGCGCAGCAACACTGCCAGTCAGGCAGCTCACCTGTCCAGGCCCATGCACGAGGCCAGATGTCCAGGGCACATCAGTGTTGGTGCCGTGCACCTCTGGCTTCAAAATGTCCTCCTGCTTCTTCAGCCAACACTGTGTGGCACAACCCATCCACCAACCAAGTACACGCACACGCACACGCACAAGCACACGCACACGTACGCACACGCCCACACGCACACGCAGACGCGCACACGCACACCCACACGCGCGCGCACACGCATACGCACACGCGCGCGCGCACACGCATACGCACACGCGCGCGCGC
>SZWC01002011.1:5102-36758 GCA_023375785.1 Penium margaritaceum | reverse complement strand
CGACACGACACGACACGACACGACGCGACACGGCACGGCACGGCATGGCAGGGCACAGCATGACACGATTCGGCACGACACAAACAACACAACACAACACCACACGACACGACACGACACGACACGACACAACACACTGCACACCCATCCAAAGAGCAACAGCAAGACATAGGGTTCCACGTTGCACTTCTTTTACGGTGCGCACACAGCATTAGAACAAGCAGATGCTCAAATAAAAACAACAGCTGCGTGCATCTGCACTGTGAAGTGAACTGTGCCATTCCATGATAAGCTGTATGTCCGACTGCCGCCTCCTGGACTCCTCCCTTCCCCTGTTGGTGCCGCTGCTGCCACGTCTCCTCCTCCTCCTCCTCCTCCTCCTCCTCCTCCTCCTCCTCCNTGCACTTCTTTTACGGTGCGCACACAGCATTAGAACAAGCAGATGCTCAAATAAAGACAACAGCTGCGTGCATCTGCACTGTGAAGTGAACTGTGCCATTCCATGATAAGCTCTATGTCCGACTGCCGCCTCCTGGACTCCTCCCTTCCCCTGTTGGTGCCGCTGCTGCCACGTCTCCTCCTCCTCCTCCTCCTCCTCCTCCTCGTCCTCATCCTCCTCCTCCTCCTCTGCTGCTGCCGCCACTGCCACCGCCACTGCCACCACCACCACCAGCGTGGCCATCAGCAGCACAGTCACACCTCCAACAAGCACCTTTCCCCCACCATGGACTGTCAGATAGCCACCAGCCATGCTGCGCCCAGCTCTGCAAAACGGCCTAGACATCCCCACTCGCCAAACCCTGAGACATGACTGCTGCTCAACAGAAGACACACGCTGTGCCTGACATCAGCATCCTTATGACCCTAGTGATCTTTTAAATTCCTTGGAAAATGTGGAAGCAGTGCAACATCTGACGCGGAGCAAGCTACTTGCGATCACAGATTCCTTGCTGTCCACCTCTTCATCATGCCCACCTCTTCATCATGCCCACATAGCCAAAGCACAGGTCATTCCTGCCACAGCCACCACGCAGTTGCTGCCCACTGCTGTCCCCACTGACAATGCCACAACAGACGTTGCCACCTCATCACAATCATCAGCATTCTCACATTTCCTGCTGCAGCCTCTTTGCTGTTTCGAGGTCATCGCCATCATCAACATAAACGGTCTCACCACCCCCACCAGTATGGTCGCTTCAGCAGCTCTCGTCTGCTGTCCTTGTCACCTTCACAGTCTTCCGCGTGAACACAATCGCCACTCATGATCGGCCAACGCTACCCACCACTTCCGCTGTCGGCAGCACCACCACAGCCGACTCCTGCTAACGTCGCCCAGGCCACCACGGCCAATGGCGTGGAAATCACTGTTTCCCTTGCCAGGGGCAACGAGTGGCCGTGGATGCCACCATTGCTGATGCCTCGGCTACTGCCGTTGCTGATGCTGACACCGCCACAGCAACCACGTCACTGTAACTGAAGACATCAGCGGCCATGCCGGTACTTCTGAATGTTTTTGAACCGGAAAATCAGCAGCGAAAAGCGTTCAACGGACACACTTATGGCCTGAAACTAGCAATGCCTCGCAACACTCCCACATCTTATTTTGGTGTTACTGCTGTGTCCCCAAACATGAGTGCATGCATAGTCACAGAAAAAAAAACAGAGGGAGATTGGAGCACAGCGTCACGCTCCACTAGTGGAGCTCGGCCTTACGTACCGTTGCAGCAGCTTTAACGGTGAGAAAGCTACTGAAGCTACCACGCACCACAAGACGCATAAACACCACAAGGCGCACAGGCACAACTGCAACTGCGCAAAGTGCTGCCGACGGAAGAGCACTGCATGTCGTTGCACGGGAGCCAGGAGGACTGGACCAATCGAGCGGATTCTCGATTCTTTTATTAAAAAGAAAACACAGAGAGAAGAAGCACGAAGAAAATCTGCTGCAACAAGGGTCGATTTGCAACATCAGCAGCAGCAGCAGCAGCACAACAAAGCGCACCATGAGTTCGCGGCTCTCCGCGTCAAGCGCAGCCAGAGTGGCCTCGTCCACGCCGCCCGACGGCCCCCGTACGGCGCTCATCACGGAGTAGGTGGCAGCAAACGCCACGATCGCGAGCAGCGCAAGCATCAGCAGCGTGCCCAGCGCGCTCTCACCGCCGGGCCCGCCGGACGGCCGGCCAATGGACCCGCCTGGCCGCTTTGCTGCTCCCGGCCGCATTCTGAAAGTTACCCTAGACCGGAATCTGCCCGCGGGCGTGGAAGATGACGGACTGATAGCACAGTGGGTGACTGACCACGCTCAGATCGGCAAATTCTCCGATGGCGTGTGGTCGACGGATCGAGAGGAAGTCGGGCCGGGACTTCGCTCTCAGAGCGACAGTGCTAGACCAGCCGCTGGAGCACAGGCGGGTTGTCTGATCGGGTGAAAGCCGTCTTCACTCGCAGAGATTCTCCGATGACAGGACTGCGTTGTTGGGTTGAGCGGACGTCAGCTGTCGCCGCTAAGTGGGACACCGGAGCAAGTGGCAGCGCTAACGGCAGATTCCCGCCACGGAGACGCGCGCGTCTTGTCGTGTGGGGAGGGCAGGTCACCCATGACCCATGGCACGCAAGTGCGGGTTAGACGCGTGAGTGCCATGCATGCGGACGAATGCACGAGCCGTGCCTGGGATTCGATGAAGAGGCTGCGCCCGTCCACGACACAGCCTGAAAGGTAAGAATGACGTCATCGTGAAACCTCCTCCGAAATGTAGTTTGTTCGCCAGATAGGGCTGTTTACAGAATTCAAGCCCAATGTCGAAATGCCATTGTGCAATTCAGCAGGAATTTCAGAGCAGATTCTGCTGAAGAGCGCCTCAAGTTTAGCGTGGTTAGGCACTGCCTATCCATCGAATCCCAGGCACGGCGATGGCTGACGCCAAACCCATGTGAAACCCTTTTGTGATGGTGCTGACGGTCATACCTCATCTGATGGTGACACATCGCGCATGGAACTCCGTCATGGACCTGTCGGTCGATAATGACGCCAGCCTACCGACGGACGGCGGAGGAAAGAGGCGATCTTGCCGACAGCCCTGACAGGTTTCGACACTGCCGGCCTTCTACCATTTGTGAGGAAAAGACAAATGACTGGCGTGGAGTTTCGAGGGAAGAATGTGGCGCATAATGACGGAGTAGCACATAAACGCGGGCAGATGCAAATGGAATCCGCTGCCAAAAGGAGCATCGCCGACCATTGACGCTGACGTCTATCGGTGACTGGGAACAGCACCACGGCCGGGACCACACTGGCTGTGTGGTCCACAGTCGGAATCGACGGTCTGTGGAACTTCCGTAAAGAAACGCGGCTCGACTGACCCAGCCCTGCCGTCGATCCCTGCGTTGACCATACGCTTTTTGTGGTCAGCGGCCCATGTGTTGAGATCCAGACCCTGAGCGGTCACATGCAAGGGAGACGGACCACCAAAGCGGGAAGGTAGCGCCTCCGGCCGTAGCAACCGCAGAAGATAGGCCCCATTCACATGGAAGCAAGTTACGGTAAATCTGGTTATATCGCATTCTTCTTTTCGAGACAGATTGTGAATGACTCCACCTGTAGAGATGAAATATTTTACGTTTTAAAAATATTTCATAGAAAAGGTTTGGCCATGCCAGTTGGCATGGTCAATTATAAAAACCATGTGGGGGTTAAAAAGGGACAACCAACCACTAGGGGCTTGTTTTGATTACCTAAGACAAGATAAGGAAAATCAAACTTATGCCCCCATACCACATTTCGCCTGCGTGGAAATGTATTAAAACCTCGCCATATTAGGTGAGAGGTTGTTACCGTACCCTTATTCCATCAGCAACTTCCTATTTATTGAATAAAATATACTCGAACGGGCTCTTGACGAAAGGAAAAGGAGCACAAAATGAAGTGGGAAACACAACGGACACAATCGTCAAGATAATCATAACGGTAAACACGAAAGTAATGCGTAACTTCAAAATTTCGGTTTTGCTCTATGACGACGCGACTCGGGTATGACCCGTAAGAAGAGGGGACTCGGCGAAGTCCGAGGTCACTCCACGACCCACTCGCGATTGAAACACTGAGAGCTTCCGCGTTTCGACGTTACCTACTTAGCAGATTTCTACACCACCCCATGCCCAAAGAGCATAAAACACCCCTTCCCAGGCACAGCTATCGCGAAACAGTGGTTGTTCTTTTTTTCACGACGGTCCGCGACAATTGTGCTCCGGATTTTTCGGAGGGTTTTCTCTCTTGCATTCGGCCAGTACGAATCCCCAAAGACTAGCTGGCTTGGGAAAGCTTTTGCTTTCAACGAATAAGCAAATGAAGCTCCTCGTTTCTTGCCAGTGGGAATCACCAGTCCTTCACCACAATTTTAATACACCAATGGCAAACAGTTATAAGCTTGCTCTCACTTGGTACACTACAATTTCCGAGAAAAATGCCTTCACAACAAAGTGTCATCAGAAAAGGTTGACTGCGTTGTTTTGAGGACATTGGCGAGTCCTTCACGATGTCGTCATGGTTGCGAATCGACAACGTAACCTTCCTTGCCGTTAAACTCCCGCTATGTCATGGCCTCTTTTTCATCCAAACTGAGTGACGAGATCATACAACAGTTAAGCTCTCTCAAATGAAGGATGTGATCACACTGTTATGACGAATGGAGCATAGATGCTGAACAGGTAGAAGTTGTGAGGCAAAACATGATTTAGAATTTGGGACACTTAAGCAATTTTTTATTATTGGTAAATTTACTTCGATGACAAGTGTCAAAACGAACGAACATATATATAAAAGTGACGAGTTACGAATGAATCATAGTTGGGGTCGTTGGGTCGGATGTCGAGCGACACGTGCGGAGTCGTGTCGTGAGTGGTCGGAATTGAAAAGGTCCACCGCGAGTCTGGGGTCTTTGAGAATCGACGGTGAAGATGTGTGATGCATCTTTTGTAAATCCATATTCGTCGAGAGTCGTCAAGAAGTCGATCGAAAGGACGTGGCACTTCTGTTCGCAGGTTCTCGAGAATGGTCGAAGCTCTTAGATGGTTCGGGAATATCCACTGGGGACGGGGCACATGGACAGTTTGCCCTTGGCCTTCAGAGGGAATATCGAGGTCCTCACGACTCGATGGGCTATTTGTGTAATAACAAAAATGCCCACTCTCGAAGGTTAGGGACTAATGTACGTCCGATACGTAACACGTCCTCCCCTTTTAGCCTCGACGTCCCGGCGCGCGTACAGATGTGGCCTGGAGGCGGCGGTGATAGCCGTCGATGAGATGATCGACGTCTCAGAGGTTGTCGTAGGGCTCCCAATTGTTATGCGCGGCATCATAGCTATGCCATTTGACAAGATATTGTGTCGCCTTGCCTTGTTGTCAATGGCCAAGGATTTCCTCGATGATGTACTCCGTGTCTTCGTCCACTTGAACGAGAGGCGGAGGGGGAACATCTTTACCAAGGAATTTCTCTTTGTGGTCTTGGTAATGCTTGAGTCTGCTGACATGGAATACCGGATGAACCTACATTATGTCGGGGAGTTTGAGTCGCGTAACCACAAGAGTTTGCATGCGCTCGGTCTCAAACGGTCCCAACCGTCGGGGTTTGACCTTTGAACAATTGGATCCGCGGAGCTTGATGTTTACGGAGTTAAGGAGGAATTTATCGCCAGCAGTGAAGATGTCGGTCAGAAGCTCGCTAAATTGTTGTTTATGCCTTCGCGAGAGTGTGTCGTGTTTCCTCCTAGATGGTGGTGAAGTCTCGTCGTTGCACATCCACTATCGAGATATTACTGCGACTCTGTTGTCCGGTAGGTGTGGTGAGAAGTTTGCTATACACCACTTTAAATGGGGTTTTACCTATTGTGGTGAACACTGTCGAATCATATGCGATTTTGGCGGTCGATAACTTTTGTGCCCAATTTGTCCCACGAGGTTCGCATAGTGTTGGGAGTGGTTGTTCGAGAGTATGATTTGTTCGCTTGGTTTGACCGTCACTTTGAGGTTAAAACGCCATTGAAAGTTGAATCATGCCTCCAAAACGAGTCACCAGTTTGCGCCAAAACAGGCAGGTAAATCGATCGTCTCTGTCGCTCGTGATGGTTCTCGAGTATGCCATGTAGCCGCACCATGTTGTTTAGAAATAGTCGTGCTGTTCCTTTGGTGGTGACAGTGGTCGTTGTCAGGATGAAGTGGGACATTTTAGAAAATTTGTCGACGACCACGAGGATGGCATCGAGTTTCTTTTGTGTGACTGGTAATCCGATGATGAAGTCCATAGAGATGTCTGCCCATGGTTCCCTTGGAATATGGAGCGGCTACAAAAGTCCTGGTGGCCTCGTGCGAGGAGATTTTTATTGCAGACATGTGTCACAGATTTTACACTAGTTGGCCACGTCGGATTGCATCTTTTCCCACAGCTCTTTTTTTGCCAGATTCTTGTGCGTCTTTTCCTCTCCAAAGTGTCCACCTGGACCGGTGTCGTTGCATTCTTTGAGTAGCATGTGACAAAGCTCGTCATTCGGGGGAACGACTACTTGGCGAGTGAAGCGACGTCGCCAATAGGGTGCGTCGAACAAGACTTCAATTTTATCATATCCACCGTGCTGGTCGTAGCCTCTCGCGAACAATCGCTTGAGGTAGGGATCTCGTTGTAGTTGTAGGGTTGCCACGTCAGTCCTTAAATCTGGACGGCGACTGAGTGCGTTTGCTGGATTGGTTTTTCCTGGTCGATACTCGATTTCGTCGTCAAACCCGGACTCAAGGAACTCCATCCATCGGGTTTGATGTTGGCTGAGATTCGATTGCGTTTTCAAATTTTTGAGCACATTGTGGTCGGTGCGTATGACACATCGGCGTCACTCCACGTAGCATCGCCATGTCTTGGACGCGTGCACGACCGTCAGCATCTCCTTCTCATGGACCGCGTAGTTGAGTTCTGGTCCTTGTAGCTTTCGAGACATGTAGGCGACCGGTTGTTTGCCGCTATCATGATCTTGTAAAAGAATCACGCCAATGGCTTGGTTTAGTGCATCCGTAGCCAAGACATAACTGATTGTTGGATCAGCCAATCATAGGGTTGGCGCTATGGTCAAAGAGTCCCGCAAAATGGTGAACGCTTCTTGTTGTTTTGGCCTCTCCACCACCACTCGTTGTCTTTTTGAGTGAGTTAAAAAAGAGGCGCTAATACTCATGCGTAGTCCCTAGTAGTAACTATAGAATCCGAGAAAAACTTGGATTATTCAAACGTTGGTTGGCGTCAGCCAATGAGTGACTGCTGCCACCTTTTTTGAATCCATGGTGATCCGTCATCCGTTGATGATGTTAACCAAAAACTCGATCAAACGACAAACAAAGTACCATTTTGAGAGTGTTCCAAAAAACATCTCTCTTTAAACTTCGAGAACATTTCACAGATGTCCATCGTGCTCCTCTTGGGTGCGACTGTACACTAGAAAGTTGTAGAGGTAAACCACGACAAAGTCATCGAGGTATGGTTGAAAAATGTTGTTCATTGCCACCATGAACGTTGTTGGGCGTTTGTGAGTCCAAACGGTATAACCATGAACTAAAAATGCTCGTAGCGAGTTTGTAATGTTGTCTTCTCCATGTCAGCGGATGCCACACACATGTGGTGATATCTGCTACGTAAGTCGATTTTGCTGAAAATTCGGGTCCCTCGGAGTTGGTCGAAAACTTCGTCGGCTCGAGGGAAAAGGTAGCGTTTCTTGATGGTAGCGTCGTTCAATGCCCAATAATCCACACGCATCCGTATCTCACCAGTTTTCTTTTTTTTTCCCCAATAACACCTGGTATGGCGTATGGTGACGTGGAAGTGCGGATGAACCCCTGATTGATCACATTGTCGAGTTGCTTTTCAGCTCGGTCAGCTCATGATCGATCATCCGATAGGCCCCTCAGACGGTAGGTCTACTACCCGCACTTAGTTCAATGCGATGGTCGATGTCTCACTGAGGAGCTAAAGCTTTCGGGAGTTCGTCAGGGAAGACGTACGCAAATTCCTCGATAAGTGGTGGAAACTCTTCGGGTACCATCGCGAACTTCGTCGAGGCCGATGAGGCTGATGAGGTTGATGATGAGTCAACTGTAGCCACTTCTGCTTCTCCCATTGGTTGTAGATGTATGAGCTATGCATGAGCTCCTCATCGCATACAGTTCTTGGCCACGTTGAGCGTTATTGGCTGCACCGGTTATTGATTTTTGGCTTTCGCGGCTTTCTCTGCTGCTTCCACCTCTGCTACTGCCGCTGTCGGCTTCCGTACCACACGTGGAAGTTGTCGTTTGGCACCGTCGATTTCCACGTAGATGTCACCGTTGTTCGAGTTGATCTATGAATTGTGTCAGTGTAGAAAATCTCCTATGAGGATGATTTTATGATTGCTCATTGGACAAGACCTCCCGATAGCTACATCCTGAAGATATCCCACTTGTAGTCGTAGTGGTTCCAGGAGTCTCCGTGTATGTAGTATCCCATCGATGCTTTTCCTTCAAACACTCCTGGTTCAATCTACAAACCCAGCTTGCGAACCACGTTGTTGCTTACGAAGCTGTGTGAAGCTCCTCCATCCAACAGTGCGGGTTTGGTTATGCGACTTTTGTATCCTTAAGGTTGAACTTTTAGGAGTTTCGCTGATTGGTCGTCCTCGTACGACTTGTCAAACTTTGTGATCTCAAAAACCCTTTGCGACGATGTGGGCCATACAGATGGACAATTGTTCGGCGTAGATTGCTCCTCACAGACAAGAGGTACGCCTTTTAGTCCTGTCCCTTGCCATTTTTGGAGTCATTTTTCTGTGACTTCTGTAACTTTTTGGCTTGCTTCTTGCTTCGACAATTTGGAGCGATGTGCTCGACTTTTCCGCAATTGTAGCAGGCCCGCTTATCTCACTAGTCGACAGTGTCTACTTCCATCAGAGTTGAGGATTCTGTCAACTATTGTTTTCCATTTCCACGATAGCTGTGGTTAAGAGGTCGCTAGCGGTAGGATTCCTGGATCCAAGTGCTGTAGTTGGTGTTGTCGATCCTTTCTAACACTATGATCATCCGCGGCAAGTTGTTCTAAATGTCAAAAATGGCAACCGCTCACCGGGTATCCCGCTTGAAGTCGTTGTTGTAGTGAAGACAGAGTTTGTCGAGGGCAATGTCTTCTCTGGTGATGATCTCTTAAAATCTATGTGTATACTCTGCTATGCTAGATTGCCAACGTAGACGTTGGAGTTTGTACTGTGCATGAGGTTTTTTGTGTAGTCGTCCAAAGCGTGCGAGCATTGCGTGCAAGAATTCATTCCAGTCCATTAGTGGCATCAGCGCGTCTTGCCATTGTGGGTTGATCTAATCAAAGGGTAGAATGCCTGCGGTCAGTAATGTGAGAAGGGCGTCGTGAGCGGTTGATCATTTCCCGCCGGTCTCCTGCTGCCGTTGGATTGTCTTTAGGTCGTCCCACCAACTTAATCTTGAGCCACGTAAAAGCGTGGCCACGAGGCCGGTAGTGATTGTCGTTGATCCCAGCAGCGGTGAGGTACATCTCCAAACTCGTCAGCCAAATCCAAACCGTTGGTCCCTATGAGTTTGCAAGATTGAACGATTATGGTGGGGTCGGACGAATTTTGGGTTTGATAAAGAGTTAGGAATTTCTCTTGACAAGCACCACTTTACACGCGTTTGCTTTGCAAAGAGCCTCCATTGTGACGTCGAGCTATTGGAACATGTGGTTGTTGATTCCTTTGAGGGCGGAGATCTTGTCTGATAGTTCCTCGTGGATCCGCACCTGTCACCCAGTGCCACCTATCGTCCCTGCTATCATCATCAAGGCTGTTTGTGAGGATGACTGGCTCATTGCTGTCGTATCCGTAACTAGATTGGTCGCTGAAGCCGTAGGGGTAGCTCCAGCTGCCACAAAACTTGCCAAGCAAGCGTTTGCTGTTGCTTCGGGGTTCACGTGCATCGGCACGTTCTGCTCCTCCATCGTCAAAGTTGCCGCAGAAGACTTGCTGCCGGTCGTCGGTTGCACTCGTGCGCTTCACGTCGTAGTCACAAAGCCTACAAAGTCTTGACGTGCGAGATGCGCTGAAGACTTGTGCAAGGTAGTCCTCCGAATGGGTGAAGTAGTCAGATGCCTCTCGAGTACCGCTGCGCTCTGATACCAAGTGTTACGCCTGACGGAGCTTGGATGGTAAATAGGTAGAAGGTGCGAGGCAAAGCACCAATTTAGACATTGGGACACTTGAGCAGTTTATAATTAGCGATAAGTGTACTTCGGTAACGGGTCGAGTCTCCAGCTCCTGCTCTGAAGTCGTTGTCAGAGTTTGCAGCATGGCATTCTCAGTACGCATCAGGGGCTTACCCCCTTTGCAGGACTGAGGAGCAACCGTCGTCAACGACCCAGAGCAAGGAGACTCAAATACTTCGAGTCGCCGGAGGCCCATTTCCTTTTTTAACCCAATCCCTGGTTTTAGGATCCAAACCGGGGGATTTTACCTCGAACTCGTGTGTTCGCACGAGTTGTTTTGTTTGTTTTATGTTAAAGTTCGTCGTGAACAAACTTTGATTTACGTTTTGTCGTTCTGGCGCAAAATCGTTACATGCAAGGCACACTCCCGATTTCGCACCAGTCCCTTCGTCCTCACCCTCGCTCCCGCTATCCCTCGTCCTTGCTTGCTTGTTTGCAAGGAGGGCGAGGGGGTGCGAGGGCAGGAGGCCACGAGGCCTCACCCTCAAGGCCCTTGTGACCCCTCAGCCACCGATCGGGCTGAGGCCGTGATCAGCGGCTGGCGGCCGGCCGATTGCCGGCCGGTGGCCAGCCGGTCGCTTGGCCGGCCGCCTGGTTTAGCCGGCCGGCAACGAGCTGGCCGGCGGCCAGCGAAGTGCTGGCTGCCGGCCAGCCCTCTTTGAAGCGAGGGGTTGTGCGGAACCATCCCTTGCTTCAGCGAGGATGGAGGGCCGAACCGGCCCTCCCGCTACATTCCTCCCCACTTATTATGAACAGTCCCGGTTCATGAACAACAAGTAGGATTGTCAGTCAGTGAGTCATCAACATTGTGAAAGAAAATTGATAGTTTCAATCACCAGATAGACATGAACACGTGCATGGTACTTGGACCTAAGCTGCACCTTGTAGGTCAGCATGGCTAGCGGTCTCCCCCCTTTAGGCTGGAGCGTCCGCGCGACAACCATGTTGGGCGTCCCCAACCTCCTATGGTCGCTGTCCATGAATGCTGCCCTGTGTAAATGTTGTTCACTTTTTCCGCGTTCAGGTAGTACCTCCTGCCACGCGTCGATTTGTGCAAGCTGCAAGCCCGCTCCAATACTCGTTGACCACCCCTGTGGGCAACCGAGATTCGGGCTCCCATGAATTATGTTCAGGTCCACAACCGGTCCAATGAACGAGGTACTCTCTAACAACGCGCGACCGAAAAGTACGCTCTAGGTACTGGAGTAGGCAAAGGACCTCGTATTGGCCGTAGGCAGCAAGGATTGCTGGCGATGGCTGGACGGTTTCATCTGCCTTGTATGGAGCCAGTAGGCTCACATGAAACACGTCATGTATCTTCAGACTCAGCGGAAGTAGCAATCGGTATGCCATTGACCCGATGCATGCCACAATGGGAAACGGCCCAATCCACTTTAGTAGAAGTTTTCTTGCCCCTGGCAACTTCAGCCGAAGGTTTTTAGTGCTAAGCAACACTTTGTCACTGATGTCAAACAAGACCTCCCGGCGACCTTTGTCGGCATATGTCTTTTGTCGCTACCGAGCTGCTTGAAGGTGACCCTTTGCCTCCTGTAACAAGGAGTCCACGCGCTCGACAAAGGCTTGAGCAGAAGGAACCTGTCCTCCTGTACTCCCATCCTTCACCAATGAAGAGGGTACCACTGGATGCCGACCACTGTTCAACACGAACGGTGTGAACTGTGTGGACTCGTTCACCGAGTTGTTCACCGCAAAATCTGTCGGTGCTAGGAATTTGTCCCAATCATGCATGGTAGGGTCCACGTACATGCGGAGCATCTGCTCTAGAGTGCGATTCATGCGCTCTGTTTGTCCGTCAGTTTGAGGGTGTAATTCTGTTGACATTTGCGACTCACAACCGAAGTACTCCTACATCTTTTGCTACAACTTACTAGCAAATTTTTGATCTCGATCGAAGATAATGCACAACGGCAAGCCGTGGTACTTTACGACACCCTCAAAGAAGAGACGAGCGGTCTCCTCTGCGTTCACGTCAGTGGTTGTAGGAATGAAGTGTGTCATCTTCATCAAAAGATCCACGACCACTAGTATTGCATCGTGGCCATGGGCCATGTCTGGAAGACCAGTAATGAAGTCCATGCTGACGCACTCCCATGGAGTCCCAGGAAGGGGAAGCTGTTGGAGGATTCCAACAAGCTTCTTGTTGCTAGCCTTATTCCAAAGACATGGGTCGCATGTCATGCAATAATTACGGACATCGACACTCTATCCTGGCCACCAATAGTGGTCCAAGAGTGCCTGTCCAGTCTTTTGGGATCCCACATGACCTGCGACCGGCCGGTCGTGGAACTGGGAGATAACCTTTGCTCAAAGGTCTCCCGAGTATGGCACGACAACTTGTTCTCCATGCCAGAAGATTCCTCCGGTCTCCACCAAGCCGTAATTATCCAGATTTTGAGAGTCTTGAAACCAAGAATCCATACAGTATCCCATCCAGATCTTGTTTACAAAACCATTTTAATGGATGATCTCTCGTGGTGGTTGCCGTAGAGGTGCAGGGGGATTTGGTGACTGTACTGTTGCTGTTGCAATGGTCATAAAACACCCACCAACCTCGGTGATTACATTAATTTCCACATGTGTCGGCTTAGTGGATCGGCCACATTAATGCGTCTTGGCCAATTTTCCCATGTGGACGAGAATCGGCTTAGGTATTCGCTCCAACGCGCCTGTCGTCTTGACAAGTTCGGTTGCGTTTGGAAAAAACACCAATGGATTATGGTCGGTCACGACCGTCACACCCCCTTCAGCACCCTCGAGGTAGCAACACAACATCTTGAAAGCGTGTACTACCGCAAGGAACTCTTGATCTCTAGTCGTGTACCGCGTTTCCGCAGGGATGAGCTTCCGGCTCTCATCCACAACTAGGTGACCATTCTGGATGAGGACGGGTCCGAGTCCTACTACCGACGCATCACATCGAACCTCTCACGATTGCGATGGATCCGGAAGAGATAGGACGAGCGTCGTGGATAGACGCTCTTTGACTTTGAGAAAAGCGTTCTTGGAATCAGATGTCCATTCCCAATGCACGTCTTTTTGCATGAGCCTGGTTAGCGGTGCTACCAGGGTCGAATACCCTTGCATAAACCATCGAAAGTAGTTTGCAAGGCCGAGGAAAGACCAAATCTGCCCAGCGGTTTCAGGACGTGGCCAGTCTACTACGGCTTGGACCTTTCGTGGGTCGACACAGATGCCGTCCTTGCCAACATTTTGTTCAAGGTATTCGAGCTCATCTTGTGCAAACTTGCGCTCACTTTCGCATAGAACTTCTGTTCCCGAAGGATTGCTAGAACTTCGCGCAGATATTCTATGTGCTCTTCCATAGATTTGGAGAAAACCAGGATGTCCTCCAGGTAAACCAAGACAAACTGTCCTAGTTGCTTGACAAATGTTTAGTTCATTTCTCCTTAGAAGGTTGTCGGGGCATTTGTAAGCCCAAAGCATAACACTCAAAACTGATAGTGTCCCATGTGCATTCGAAATGCGGTTTTGGGCACATCATCTTCCGTGATGAGGATTTGATGGTACCCTTAAGAAGCATTCAACGACGAAAACAATTTTGTGCCTTGGAGTTGGTAAAAAGGTCCTCAATCCGCGGTAAGGGGAATCAATTTTTCATCATCAGCTTGTTCAACACTCGATAATCCACGCACATGTGTAAACCACCGTCCTTTTTGTTCACAAAAAGGATCGGCGCACCATACGGCGAGCTACTGGCCTCAATCCACCCTTTTGCAAGGTACTCTTTGATTTGGCGTTTGGCCTCTCGCCTTTCTGCTGAACTAAGGCGATACATGGGTCTGAACGGAGGAGTCGTCTCTGGTTGCAGCGGAATCGTGTAGTCCATGTGTCTTTCTGGTGGAAGCCCAGCCGGTGGGTCTTGGAATACACCCGAGAACTTCGCCAATAGAGATCTGATCTCTTGTGGCGTGTCTTCCTTCACGTCGTCCTCCACTTTCTGCAGTTGAGCCAAGAGGTATCGAAAACCTAATTGAATACGTCTCTTGACCTGCATCGCAGACAAGTTGGCATGGACTTTGAGTCTGGTCCTTGATGATTCCGTACTCAGAATCAACGTAAAGCGGCGTTGTCCTTTTCAGAGTATCAAACGCTTTGATTCAAAGCACATTAGAGCCTTGTTGTCACGAAGCTAGTGATCGCCTAGCACCACGTCAAACGGGTCAAGAAGGTTGAGTACCTTCAACGTGACACTCTATGTGTACCCTTGAATGCAAATTCTTGCTTTACAAGTACCGATCACAGGTACCATACGGTTGTCACCAACAACTGCGCCATTCGATGGCTCATACTTCAGGCCAACCTGTCGGGTAAAACCAAGGCTAACAAAAGAGTCGCCTCCTCCAGTGTCAGCAAGTACGTTCACGGGAGCACCAACTAGGTGTCCTTTGAACTGCATTGTCATGTTGCCTCTACTCTTCTAAGTGAACGGACTCGACGAGGGCAAGCCGAGTTTGTGATAAACACGGAATCTGTATGATGGGCGTCGCAACTCCCATGATTCACCCACTCGAGTCCACATCTTGTGGGCACGTGTGAATTCGGCCAACACCTTCCAGTCTTTAAATTTGACTGGGTCAAAATTGCTGACTAGAGGTACTGTGAACGTGATTGAAATCATTGCTTTGAGGGCGTTTGCTTCAATCACTTTGTCACACAACTCTTGCACAGTGGTCGGTGTCGCCACCACTAAGCATGTACGATCATGCATCTCGTCTAAAGATACAAGGTTTAGTGGGCAATGTCTGTCAGCAAGTGTAGAATGCGGTTCAACACGAGGAGAGAAAACAACAAAGAAGTTTGAACTCGTAAAAAAATCACATTGTTTAACATCATCTGAAAACATGAACCTACACTCGTGGTCCAGTTTTACCCCTGAGTGGTCCCCACTAACGTCAATCAAGGGTGGGGAAAACCCGCCCCACGGCCTTGTCCGTTACCACGGCCGGGCCCATTGCCGCGACCGCGACCCTGTCCACGGCCCTGACCGCGGCCTCATTCTGCACCATCCCCACGAGGTGCTATTGCTGCAGCTAACACCGTGGCTCCTTGTCCACCACCAGTAGCTTCAGGGCATTGAGCCCTAAAGTGGCCTGGCTTCATGCAGTTGTGGAAGAGCCCTTCGCGGAAGGATGTGTTGCGACGCTCACGCGCCGCCTGCAACTCGTTATTCTCGCGACTGCGCTTGTTGTTGGGGCCCTTGTATCCACCAGCCTTCTTGGCTGGAGGATTTGCAGGCTGCTTGCCCTTGGCCCCGCCTCGCTGTCCAGCTGACCCACCAGCCTCTACAGCGTCCATGCGCATGTCGCAGCCTTGCTGTGCACGCGTGTTCGGCCGTGCATCAGAGATGTGCTTCAATATCACCGAATACACTTTGCTTATGTAGTCGCGCAATGCCCTCCAGCTTGTCCAAGCTTGGCCAGTTGTTGTCGTGGTTGTCTTGTCCTTCAACTTCTCGTTGGCGAGACCATCACGCAAGTACTCCAGCAGCATGTACTTCGGGTACTTGAAGGTTTGAGTCCCATCGCCCTCGGTGAAGCTTTCAGCTTCCTCCACGAGTGCGGTGAACTCGCTGAAGTAGGATTCGAGCGAGCTGCCCAGCTGCCTGAAGTCCTTGATCTTGTGGAAGGCACGCTGTGCCTCCTCACGTTGGGTGTACTTCTAGCGCATGATCACGCAGAAGGCCTCCCACGGCATGGGCTACCACTCGAGGTGCGGCTGTTGCACAGTCCACTCCTTGACCACATACTTGAAGAGTTTGTCTTCAAGCCGTGTCATGGCAAGGTCGTCCCACTGGCTGAGTGGAGCCTTGTGGAAACGTAGAACATGCTCCATGCGGTTCAGCCAGTCGGTCAGCTTCATGCCCTTTCGGAAGGTCTCCACACTGTGGAGGAAGGACGTGTTCATGACCGACCCCGAAGTCGTCAAGGTAGGCAAGTCGTCGCTGCCACCGACAGATGCATCCGCAGCTGCGACACGCTACGCTTGCTGCTGCATCTGAACCTGGGTCACGCTCTGCAACGCCTTGTCGAGGTCGTTTCATTGGTGGCTTGCCTCATGGGCGGCCAGGCACTACATCTGGTGATCACGATCGAGGTCTGTGATGCTCTGCCCAACGTGGGCTAGTAGGTTGGCGAACGTGAACTTGAGCTCTGATGTCGTCAGAGCATCGACGATAGCCTCCAGGGCCCCGCGTTGTCCATGCACCCTTACCCACTACAGGAGGGTACGGTTCGCGTACACTCCTCCAAGGAGTCCCACCTTTCGGAGGAGACTGTCGTCGACGACGACGCTCGAGTGGGCGCTGCCTTGCCCCATTGCGGCCGCATCATAGGAAGGGGGGTCTGCCCCCATTCCTCCGAGTGGTTTCGTATCTCCACCGTTGGTGGTGATCCCGAGTTGGCCTGCCGCCTCAGCAACAAACTCCGTGAGCCTACGACGGTCATCGCGAATTGCCTTCGCGGCGACGTCGTGTGGCTCATTCTTGCGGGAACTCCCCATGTGGCTGCTTTCTGTGCCCTTGCTCCTCTTGGCAGTCTCGCTGCCATCGGCAGCTTCAGGCGATGCGGCGGACGCCTTGTACTTCTCAAGCAATCTGCTCAATTCCGCCGCACGATGATGGCGATGGTTGTGATCCTCATCGCCTTCGCCATCGTCGGCGTCGTGCTCTTTGTCGGGGTCCTCCTCCGGGGGATCCTCCTCCATCGCGTTGTCCGTCGTGTGGGGGTCATCCACGTGCGCATCGACGTGCTCGTCGAGCAATGTTTCGGCCTCCGCACGCTTCTCGGTATCGCCGAGGTTGGCTTTGGTTGCCTTTGGCGGTACGGTTGCCTTTGGCGGTACGGTTGCCTTTGGGTTGGCAACCGTGCTCGCGGCGGCGGCTCCCGAAATTTGGAGTCCGCTGAGAGCTCATGGTGAGGCCGTCACCACCTTGCCCTTGTTGGTCTTGGACGGTCCAGCACTTGCCATCTCATCGCCCGTGCAACTAGCACGTGAAGACCATTGTGAGGATTATCCCACAACGTTAAGGAGGAATCGCCTCCCACAAACCCCTTGCTCTCACGATCGGTGAGGCAATTATAAATTAATTTTCTATATTCCTAGGCCGCCAAGTCGGTACAAGGTCGTGGGTTTTGAAACTAGTCCTCCTAAGCCGTGACTCACGGCGATTGGCAAAGACTAGTACCTAGGAAAACAGAAAATTGAAACTCAAGGGAATGACAAAACGAATGTGACTGTCGCTCACAAGACAAAGGCAAAGAATTGCAAAGGAGTTCTAGTAGATCCTAGCAAATCCTTCACTCCCTCTTCCTACTTCTTGTCCTTCCTTTGTCTTCTTGTCTTCCTTGGCCTCCTCTTGAGTCTTTGCATGCCTTGCGCCCTTTGGCAGCATCCTCCTTGCGCCGGCGGCGTTGAGGAAGCCGCCAAAATCTTGAAGGTGTTTTCCTTCCTCCTTTTCTGGATGCTCTCAGGTCATGAGAGTTTCTGGCCTTGGGAAAAAACATAGTCCCAATTTTTTGGATGAAGTAGGAAGGAGGGAACCTTGAAAAAAGGAAAAAACTTGATGGCTTGGGAGTGGGCACTCCCCACCCCATCCCACAAAAATCCTTTAGGTCCCCTAGAGGTGAGGAGAGACTGGAAGAAAGAAGCTCCCCCAAGTAGAGCTCTTTTTGAGCTCTCCAACGCACTTAACGACAGTTTGATCCATAAGCTGTAGATGTCGTCGTCCCTTGTGGTGTTTCTGATGGTGCTTACAGCTGTTGGCAGCGTTTCATCTATGTCGTAGCCGCCGTTTCAGTCAAACTGTTGGTCATGAGGGTTGTCTGGCTCTGACACCACTGTAACGGGTCGAGTCTCCATCTCTTGCTCTGAAGTCGTCGTCGGAGTCTGCAGAATGGCGTTCTCAGTCTACGTCAGGGGCTTACCCCCTTTGCAGGACTGAGGGGCAATCGTCATCGACGACCTAGAACAGGGAGACTCAAATGTTTTGAGTCTCCGGAGGCCCATTTCCGTTTTTAACCAAACCCCTGGTTTTGGGACCCAAACCGGGGATTTTCACATCGAATTTGTGTGTTCGCACGAGTTAATCCGTTCATTTTATGTCAAAGTTTGTCGCGAACAAACTTCAATTAACGTTTTGCCGTTCTGGTGCGAAATCGTCGCGTGCGAGGCACGCTGACGATTTCGCGCCAGTCCTCTCGTCCTCACCCTCGCTCCCCCTATCCTCGTCCTCGCTTGCTTGTTTGCAAGGAGGGCGACGGGGGGGCGAGGGCACGAGGCCACGAGGCCTCACCCTCGAGGCCCTCGTGGCCCCTCAGCCACCGGTCGGACTGAGGCCGCGATCGGTGGCTGGCAGCTGGCCGGCCGGTGGCCGGCCTGTCGCTTGGCCGGCCGCCGGCCGTCTAGCCGGCTGGCGGCTGGCCGGCCGGTGGCCGGCCGTCTAGCCGGCTGGCAGCGAGCTGGCCGGCGGCCAGCGAAGTGCTGGCCGCCGGCCAGCCCTCGCTGACGCGAGGGGTGGTGCGCAACCACCCTTCGCTTTAGCGAGGAGGGAGGGCCAAACCGGCCCTCCCGCTACAACTTTGATAACAAGTGCCAAAGTGATCGAGCATATATATACAATCAACGAGTTACAAATGAAGCATTGTCGGGGTCGTTGGGTCGGATGTTGAGCAATGCGTGCGGAGTCGCGTCGTGAGTGATCGGATTTGAGAAGGTCTACCGAGAAGTCGGGGGCCTTTGGGAATCGATGGTGAAGATGCGCCATGAATCTCTATATGTCCAGATTCATCAAGAGTTGTCGAGAAGTCGATCGAAAGGTCGTGACACTGCTATTCGTAGGTTCTCGAAAATGGTCGAAGCTGTCAGATGGTTTGGGAATATCCACTGGGGGCAGGGTACATGGCCAGTTTGCCCTCGACTTTCAGAGTGAATATCGTGGTCCTCGCAACGCGATGGGCTATTTGTGTAATGACATAAATGTCCACGCTAGAAGATTAGGGACTCGTGTACGTCTGGCACATAACACACACATGGAGAACTCAGTTCATAGTAGGAAGTCGTAGTGAGGTTGAGTTCTTACAAGTGCTCGACCCAATCATTGCAAACCGCGTGGGAGGTTCTGATTTTCACATCACTTGATTGTACCCACAATTTTGTATCCAAATTCATTGACCACTTGCGATAGAATATTGCTAGCAACTAACCTATATGTTTCCATCATTCTTTTTTCCCAGTCCAAAATCACTGCCAACATCAATCAGCAACGGTATAGTTTATACTTTTGTGTTTGAAAAGTCTACGATCAAGAATTTCTAGAAGTTGTAACACCTCCAAGGCTTTAGCAATTTCTTACCAACTCTTCGATGGTACCCAAAGGTTTGTGCATTCACTAAGGGGTGGATGTAAGCTGGACAGTGCCCACGACACTGATTACAGCTTGAGGATTCCTTGAATGTATAACCAGACTATGGATTTTGAATCTACATGAAAAACCGTGCGAGATCGACCCAAGAACAGGGTCGATCGTGCTATGGATTGGGTGCGTAGCCAGGTGAAAGTGAAGAAAATCAGAGAGCATATTGTTTTGTCATTGTGGGCAGAGGGGAAGGACTCCAAGGTAGGCAAGGTGCCACACTTGAGTTAGGTACAGCTAAAGCGCTATCAGTGCAAGGGGGACCAAGTGTACCTTGTGTGGGTGCGGAGCAAGGAAGCAGCTGAAGAGGTGGAAGCAAAGACAAAGCAACAGGAGGGAGACCAACAACAAGCACCAGTAGTTGAGCTATCACAAGGCGTGAAGGGAGTGTTGGAAAGCTTTTGTGACATGTCTCCTGCTGAGCTGCCAAAGGGTATACCACTGAAGTGGGACATCGACCATTAGATTGAGCTAGTTTTGGGAACAACTCCAACAGTGCGGGTTGCTTATCGCATGAGGGATAATGAGCTAGGTGAGCTAAAAAAGGAGTTGGAGGAAATGACATAGCAGGGGTTCATCAGGCCGTCGGTGTCACCCTGCGCCGCACCGGTCCTCTTTGTGAAAAAGAGGACAGGGGAGTTGCAGATGTGCGTGGACTATCACGCCTTGAACAATGTACCGACCAAGAACTGGTACCCGCTGCCAAGGGTCAAGGAGCTATTTGACTAGCTGAGAAGAGCGTAGTTCTTCGGCAAGATTGAATTGCGCTCGGGGTACCATCAGATCCGGATTGCGGAGGAGGATGTGGAGAAGACAGCGTTTCGGACGCGGTACGACCATTTTAAGTACCTCGTGATGCTGTTTGGGGTTGACCAACGCTCCTGCAATGTTCATGAGCCTCATGAACAGGATCGTCCACCTTCATCTGGACCAGTTTGTGATGGTGTTCCTCAACAACATCCTCATCTACCCTCGGACCTTGGTAGAGCATCAAGAAGACCTTTAGTAGGTGCTAGATATTCTTCGGAAAGAGCAACTATTTACGAAGCTTTCCACGTGTGAGTTTGAGAAGTGAGAGGTGGAGTTCCTTGGGTATATCGTGAGCAGCAAGGGTCTCCGCATAGAATCAAAGAAGGTGGAAGTAGTGAAGCAGTGGCCGACAATAGAGTGCATGCGTGACATCTAGGTTTTCTTGGGGTTTGTCAACTGCTACAGTACTGTCAGGAAAATTTGTTAAAATTTTGGTTCTCTTTTTTGTGCCTGTCATATTCTCCCAAAAAGGGGCATTTTTGAATTATTATCGGGGTCATCCAACCACATTTTCTTGTAATACCCGAGTTCTCATTTTTGCCCATCGATCGAGGTTGGGTGGAAAAAAAGACGGAGGCCTCGGTAAGTCGAACTTCGAGTGGCCAAACTTGACACTTTGAACGTCGGAGCCGACAAGCACGGACCACTGTCAGATCATGGGAGCGCCTCGTGAGCCCGAAGTGTGTGCGACGCGCCCGTCTTGCCACTCCGCACTACGCAGAATGCCTAGCCGCCGAGGAGGTACAAGTGACGACGCCCCTCCGCTGACCCAGACAACCAGTCCCAACAAGCCACGATGAAGTCGCTACTCGAATTCAACTTGAAGCCCCTCAACCGTGAGGATGCTGCTGCCCAGCGCGACCACCATTTCAGCCTGCACAAGGTCCTCCATCCGCAGCCCTGCAAGATCCCGAAGAAGCGGCCAGTCGGCCGCCCGCCTAAGAACCCTGACAGGCTTTTGCTCGCACCCGTGGACGCCCCCGCAGCCCCGACAACTGTTGCGGGCACCATCAAAACCCGGCTCCCATTGGCGCTGACGCAAGCTCCTGCAGCAGACGAACCCGCAGAGAATGATGAACCCCGCAAACCCACTTTGAACCAGTGCGGCATGTACGTGAATTGGCTGGGAGATGGCCATCTCCCACGGATTCACGGCGCCATGCTTGCTGGCGGGAATGCCTACCAAGCCTCCAAGCTGCTGCGCAAGCTTTACCGCGAACCTGGTGGCCGCTGTGTGTATGACCAGCTCGCACCTTCAACCATCCGTGGGTGGTACGAGAAGAATTCCACCAACGTTGATGCCAAGTTCACCAAGTTCTTGACACACACCGAAGAGATCCAGGTTCAAGGACCAACGGCGCTTCGGACTCATGGACCTATGGGACGCCTGGGCTTCCTCGACCGCCATCCAAGCTTTGCGGACATCATCATCTCTACGGTGTCCGAAATGCGGGTGGCAGGCACAGTCATCAACTCGTTCAATCTTCGCAGTGTGCTGCATGCCCTCACGAAGAAGCACCACCCCGAGGAGCTTCCCTCCAATGGCGGCGCAATGACCTTCTCTCGTTCGTGGACTCGTGACTTCGTGCACACCCGCATGAGGTGGTCGTACCGATGCGGGACTATGGTAGCGCAAAAGCTCCCGCCAAACTGGGAACAACTCATGCTCACCATGCACAAGCGCGTTGCAGCGCTTATGGAGATGAACAAGGTGGAGCCCGAGTTCGTGGTCAATGGAGACTACACCGGCATTTCACTTGTACCCACTGGTAAGTCCATGTCTGTTTGCATTCCCCTTCTTACCTTTTAGCATGTCCATACATCCGCCTACCCTAACAACACACCTCCTCAACGTGCAGGTGACCGCACCTACGCTCCTACCGGCTCTAAGGAGGTGGCCATTCAAGCGCTTGACGACAAGCGCCAAATCACAGGCCTAGTGGCATCGACGATGGTGGGTGAGCTCCTCCCATTACAGCTCATCTACGCCGGCAAGACGGTGCGCCGTGATCCCGACAACGCGGACTCCCGAATCGCAACCAAAGACTTGGACTTCCACATCACACACACGGACAACCATTGGGCTAACACCAAGACTACACGCCAGTGGACCACTCACGTCATCAACCCCTGGTACAAGAAGCAAGAACAAGGAGGTTGGGAAGCAGAAATTGATTCTGCTTGTGGACGCGTGGCGGCCCCACACGTCGCCCGAATTTTGTGACTTCATCAAGACACACTACCGCTACATCCGTCTTCTCTTCATCCCTGCTGGCTGTACCTCCAAGGCACAGCCAGCCGATGTCGGTTTACAGCACCCACTCAAGGCTGTGATTGAGGCACGGTCCACCGAATGGCATTCCAATGAAGTGCGCATCAGCCTTGAGTCCGGACGCCATGGCAAAGTGGAATTGGGCATGCCGCGCATGCGAAACTTGGGGCTGTCGTGGGTCTTGTCTTCATGGTGCAAATTGCGATGCAGCACAGAACTCGTTAAGCATGCATGGATGGCATCCGACTTTGGGAGCTGTCTGGATGCTGCCTTCCGTGAAGCTACCGCCGAAGAGGTAGTCGCGGAGGATAGCACCCTGTTCGCCAGTGAAGTGGAGCCCGAGCCGGAGGACGACATCTCTCATGCTGTTGCTTAGATCGCTGTTGTGACTTTTGCTTGGACTTGTACCGTACTTCTATGTTTTTTTTCTCAATCTAAGCTCCTATGGACGTAGTGAAGACAGAGTAAACGTGAAAACTCGGTTGAAAGTGGAATTATTTTACGAACATCTGTGGACGAAATTGAACATGGAATGGCACAATTTCCAGAGGAATTCTCCCAAACCACGCATAACTTTTTTAGGCACACATGGGCGAACTTGAAAAACTATATTGAACAAATTTGCCTGACAGTACGGTACTGGAAGATCATCCGAGGGTACGTAGAGAAGGATGCGCTAATCACTTAGCGGCTGGGGAAGGATCACCAGTGGGAATGGGACGAGTAGGAGCAGAAGACATTTGAGGATCCCAAGTCGGCAATGTGTGACGCTCTAGTTTTAGTGCATCTGGATTCGTCCAAGGAGTATGTCATGGCAACAGACGCAAGTGACTATGCTATTGGGGCGATGCTGATGCAAGGTCATGGGAATGGGCTGCAGCCGATTGCATACACAACGTGCAAGATCTGAGATGCGGAGCTGAGCTATGCAATCCATGAGAAGGAGATGCTGGCAGTGATCCATGCGTTCAAGCAGTGGGGGTGCTACCTCAAGTCGCAGCGCTACTTGGTCTTCACGGATCATTACGCCTTGAAGTACCTGAAGACACAGTCGAACCTCAATCGTTGGCAGACTGGCTGGATGGAATTCTTGGAAGGGAGTTTTGACTGTGAGATCCACTACAAGCCTGGGAAGGTGAATCCGGCGGATCCTCTATCAAGGAGGCCTGACTTGAGCCTCTATACCATCTCAGTGCTGATAGGATCTCCAGTCATACATAACTTATTCAAGCACGACTATGATGTGGATAGTGAGTTCACGGGCAGTGCGCTGAAAGACGCAATGTGGGATGTAGTGTATTGGCAAGGAGGACAAGAGCAGAGGATTGTCATACCGGACTACACTTTGTTGAAGCAGTTATTACTGGAGGAAGCGCATGACACCCATCACTCAGGTCACTTTGGCTTAGATGAAACACTCAAGACCTTGACACGTCAATATTGGTGGTCGTCAATGGTGATTTACTGCAAAAGGTTTGTGAGCAGTTGTGGTGTGTGCCAACGCATCAAGGCGCGGAGGACCAAGCCACCTGGGGAGCTGCAACCATTGCATGTACCTAAGAGGCCTTGGACAGACATCTCGCTTGACTTCATTGGTGGCTTGCCTGTGATGCAGCATAGCAACAACACAGTGTTGGTGGTGGTGGACCGGTTATCCACGATGGCATGTTTCATCGCATGTCCTAAGACCATCACATATGCCAGGACAACTCAACCCCTCCTTAGTCATGTCATGAAGCTGCATGGAGTGCCACACTCGGTGGTCTTAGATTGTGATCCACGCTTCACTTTGCAGTTATGGAGAGATCTTATGGGGAAGCTGGGCACGCGGGTGTAGCTGACCACAGCATACCACCCATAGAGCGATGGACAGACGGAGCCCACAAACGAGATGTTGGAGCAGCTGTTGCAAAGCATGGTCCAATCGGATGGAAAGCGTTGGGAGGAGGAGCTTGGAGTGGCAGAGTTTGCCTACAACATAGCGGTGTCAGCATCAACAAGGACTTCACCACTTGAAGTGGTTTATGGCCATGAACCATTGAGCCCAACTGCCCTTGCTATAACAACATCTCTTCTGGCTGTGCAGTAAACTGCTGATGGGTTTACCACCACTTGGAACGTGGTGCGACAATGGTTGTTGAAGGCACAGAAGCAGCAAAAGTAGTAGGCTGATAAGCATCGATCGGCAGAGGAGTTCCCAGTAGGTGATCAGGCGATTCTGAACTGTACTGACCTGCAACTGATGGGAGTTGGGATTCCCAAGCTGAAGCCGCGATGGGTGGGTCCGTTCTGCATTATGGGGAAGCGGTCGGCCGTTTCTTACAAGTTGGAACTTCCAGCTCACTACACCATCCATCCGGTGTTCCACATCTCCCTACTTTGTGCCTATTGCGACCCCAACACCTTCTCATAGGGTCGTAATACAGCTCCAACTCCTACTGCCTAGGTTGAAGGAAGTGAGGAGGTTGAGGTGGAGAAGATTCGAGCGGACCGCCAAAAGGGACGTCGGCGTGAGTTTCTGGTGGAGTGGAAGGGGTACCCAACGGAGCACAACTCTTGGGAGCCAGAGGCCAACTTCCATGTTGGGGGTATCAACACTGTTCTCCAGGAGTACCTTAGGTGCACTAGGACATTGTACCGCCGACCGGGGGAGGGGTGTGAATGTAATGAGGTGCCCATATTCTTCTATCATACTCGAGGCCTCAACCAAGTTTTGGGGGCATCTGGACAATCTTTTGCTTTCGAAAACTGGGCTTGCGGTCAAGCTTAACTTTGCTCAACCGCGAGGATGCGATTGTGTAGGGATGCAAGGATGCGAGAACGCAAGGTGCGAGCAAGCAAGTGCGAGCTCCACACGGCAATGGCGTGTTTTGCTTGCACCTTCGCATGACGTTCCGAGCACGCCACATGAGGGTGGCTTTCCTCCTCTCGACGAGTAACGTACCAGTTACGCCATCCACCGAGGGACTGTCTTGACGGCGGACCTCCGACACCAGATGCGGTTAACTAAAACAGCGGTACTTCCGGTGGCGTGTGCAACAACACAATCGCTCTCACTGCCGGGAAGCATACGCGATGACGTGCGACGCATGCAGTGGCTTGCCGAGAGAGACAGACCGTCAATCTCGACGATCGACGGCCGAGCATTTCTTGAGCTAGGCATTAGGCACAAGTAGAGCACCAGGTTTGGGTGCAAGCAGAGCACTGGATTCAGGAGGAAGTAGCTTGCTATAGTAAGCTAGGAAAGAAGTAGGCAAGGGCCAGAACTTGCCGGCCGAACAGCATAGATACCTTGTACTTTGTTCATTGTATTTCCTGTTTTGGCTTCCAAACTTCTCCAAGTCTATCTTTTCACTACGACTATGCTCTTCACACACCAAGGCTTAATCTTCAGAGAGAACACACTCTCACAGGATGAGTGGAAAAAAGGTGACAGGAATTCATCACCAAGGACCAAGGCTCGACCCTCGGAGGACCCAAGAAAGCCAAAGTACCCTTTGGGGCCTAGCTAGTCAATGAATCAACAATCATTAAGGACCAAGGGCAGTTTGGAATGGCTCCTCAATGTGTTATCACCAGAAAGGGTGCTTTGGGAGGCCAATACTGTCGCTAGTGGTACTGCCAGCGGCAGATTACCGTGGTTCACAGAAATGGCCATATCTTGACCGTTCCTCCACGGAATGATACGGTTCTTGGTGCACTGAAAATCCGGGGAGATGAATTACATGATGCTTAGGCAATAATGCTCATCTCTGGCCTGTACAGGGCTGTGCACGTCTCGACGACCCCGGGTCACCTAGGATGTGTCATCATGTACATATAGTCTTGTCTGTTGACACTTGAACAAGAAGTAGAGTTTACTCCCACTGTGCCACACTTGTTCTCGTGCACCCCTAAGACGATCCTACCCTTGCACAAACCCCGGAAGATGTGGACCGGTCCCCCCTTGGTCACTGTTGCCGCTGATTGGTGCCTACACCATCCGGTTGAGGCTGGCACACCGCTCCCAGATTTTTACTTGGTATCAGAGCCACCGTTAACTCAGGGGCACCATCCGGTTGAGGCTGGCACACCTCTCCTGGTCAGTGTAGACATGCACACATCTTTTCTCTATTGCAGATCCGTGCCCAAGGCCAACGATGAACTCCGGTGACAAGGCGGTAACCAGAGGAGCCGTTGAGGATGAAGTTGTACTGGACGTAAGATGACTTCATCCGGCACGTTCCCGATGGCCACAACGCTTGATGTGCAAGGCAAAGTAACAGCAGCCACAGCGTTACAGAAGTTGCTCGCCGACATGTAGGCAAAGATGGACCTGTTGGAGAAGCAGAACGAGTACCTCAATCAAGAACTCGCAAAGCGTCCCTTGAAAAAACCAATGGGAGTTGCCATCGCAAACGGACCTGCGGTGGGCGTCCCGAGCCCGCCCAAGCCGGAGCCGTTCAACCCATTAAGAAAGGATGGGCCAGCTCCACACGCCTGGATACCTGGACTAGAGCTATACTTCACCGCCATCAGCATGGATACTTCAAGGTACGAGGCGCGCTGCAGCTATGTCGTGACCCTGCTAAGAGAGGCATCATTGGATTGGTGGGTCGATGTGATTTGGTCCAATCCACACGGCAGTGGAGCAGCCATGGTCGCCGGCATTGCGGCCGCGACCGGACTATCAACCCCATCGGCTCCAATCTGCAATAGCGGCGACACTATCCTTAAATGGCCGACCTTGTGGAAGGAGTTCACGGAGCCGTTCATCAAGCTCTTCACCGTGGGTGACGTGAGAAACAACGGGCATACCAAGCTACGTCGGCTTTGCCAAATTGGCGGCGCTGCAAGCTACACTCACAAGTTTTGCGATATCGTCACCAACTGTGGTTTCAACTCCCAAGAATTGTGCTTCTACTACAACAACGGTCTCAAGAACATCGCCCGCATTGTGACAGTGATGCACAACCTCAACGACGACCTGCCGGGGATGATCATAGCAGCCGAGCGGTATGACTCGCGTGTGCAACAGGCTCATGCCAACAACCACAACTCTTTGGAGGTAGTTATGGTAAACATACCAAGAACAATGATACGCCCATGGATATTGGAGCTTTGTAGCAGTGCAAGTGTTGTAATTGTGGCAAGCCTCGTCACATTGTCCGTGATTGTCGGAGTCCAAAGAAGGGCAACGACAAGGGCAAACGGCAAGGGAAGGGGAAACAAGCCACGAATGAAGAAGAGAAACCAAAAAAGGAGGCGGGACACGAGGAGAGCTAGGAGTACATGGCGTTAATACTGGCTTCTCTCAGTCCAAACCGCCACTTGACCGCCTGCCCCAACGCCTTGTGGCAATTAAGGGGGGTTTCCAAGGTCAAGGCATAGGATGCAAGGTATGAGGTGGAGCAGCCTGCACTTCTCTTGGATACGCAAGTGAAAGGCGTCAAAGGGAAGGTTGGGAGTCTGCTGGATTGTTGCGCGAGTCACGGTTTTGTGAGCATAGAGTGTGCTCAGAAGTGGGGCCTTGCCCTCACGAGCAAAAAGCGGACTGCTGACCAAGTGGACGGCACGATTGATGTGGGATACTTGGCCCATCCCCTCTCCATTCGTGTGGGGAAGTTTTGACCGCATACCGGGTATGCCCAGTGAACGATTACAATGTGATCCTCAGTCGTGACTTCCTCTACAAGTACAACCCATCCGTCAATTGGGAGGCATGTACTTCTCAGTCAATCTCGACGCCTACGTGGTCCACGGAAGATGCCGCGGAGGAGGAGATTCGCGGGAAGGAAGTACCACAGCAGTCGGTGCCTCACAAGGAGGAATCAGCGCTGATGATATTGAACTTGGTGTAGCTCAAGCGCTCGATTAAAAAAAGGGAGCAATTTTTTTTCGCGCTCGTGTGAGACATGGAGGATGATTCTGTCAAACCAGAGGACGTGCCACCTACTGTGGCGCATGGGACGACTCGTGAGCAGTCGGGGGCCTAAGGCAAGTTTGCCGCGGTTCCCAAAGGGCTTCGGAAGGTGTGTCTAGAGTTTGAGGACGTGTTCCCCGACACCCTCTTGGCGGGTCTGCCACCGAAGCAGGGCGTGGACCATCGCATCGACCTTAAATCTAGAGCGTACCTGCCTGTTCGTGCAACGTACCGCATGAGCAACATGTAGCTGTAAGAGCTCAAGATGCAGCTGACCACGATGATGGAGCAGGGTTTCATCCGTCCCTCCTCTTCTCCTTACGCTACACCTGTCTTGTTTGTGTAGAAAAAGATGGGGGAGATGCGCATGTATGTGGACTACAGGGCATTGAACAAGTTGACTATGAAGAACCGGTACCCACTTCCACGAGCCGAGGAGCTCTTTGATGAGCTCTGTGCGACTTGCTTCTTTACAAAGATCGACCTCTGATCCGGTTACCACCAGACCCGTATCGCAGCAGATGATGTGGAAAACAAGGCCTTCTGCACCCGCTATGGTCACTACGAGTTTTTCATGATGCCTTTTGGGTTGACCAATGTGCCGGCCACCTTCATAGCAGCAACAAAAACATCTTCAAGGCGTACTTGGATGAATTTGTGGTGGTGTACCTTGACAACATCTTGTTGTATAACAGGATGATGGAGGAGAATGAGGAGCATGCAAAAAAGGTCCTTGAGATTTTGAGGAAGGCGAAGTTTTTTGTAACTACTAGGGGGAATCTCTCTAACTGTGAGTTTGAGGTGGGGAAATCTTAACTCCTTGGACACATAACTGGTAGTAGACATGTTTCCATGGACCCACGCAAAGTATCGGCCATGCAAGAGTGGCTGAAGTTGCGTAATGTGCATGATGTGCAAGTGTTCCTTGTTTTTTGCAACCACTATTGTAGGATTATCCTTGGCTACGCAGGAGTGTCAGCGCCACTCTCCAATATAAATCGCAAGGATTGTTAGTGGAGTTGGTGAGTTAGCAAATAAGAAGCCTTTGAGAATCTCAAAAGGGCTCTGACCTCCACGCCGACCTTGCACTTCACTGATAGCGGCCGTGAGTTTGGAACGGTGACGAATACATTGGACCTGGCCATTGGTTGAATCCTTTTGCAGGACTTCGGCAACGGGTCGCAGCCAGTCGCCTACTACTCGCCCAAGTTGCGTAGGGTGGAGCTGAACTATGCCACCCATGATAAGGATTTTCTCGCAATGTTCGCAGCCTTCAAGAACTGGCAGTGCTACCTTAAGGCGCGGAAATGCACTGTTTACACCAACCACCATGCATTGAAGCACTTCAAGATGCAGCCAAATCTAAGCCGGCGGCAAGCGCGTTGGGTGGAGTACCTCGAGTCACACTTGGACTACAAGATCGAGTACCATCCGGGTCGCTTCAACCTAGCTGACGCACTCTCGCGGCAAACGGACCTGATGATGCGGGTCACGTCTCTTACCATCCATGAGGATATCTTCCCTGTGAAGCTCTTTACAGAGGGATACGAGGTGCATGGGGAATATGACGCTTGGAGACTTTTCTTTGAGGTGCCACATTGGCGAAAGTGTGGCACATAGCAGGTGGTGGTTCCCTCGGTGTCCGTGCTTTGGCAGTTGATTTTGGAGGAGTGCCATGACAGTGGCCAGAGCGGCCACTTCTTTGCCGACAAGACATCGAAGACAGTAGCTTGCTTCTTTTGGTGGCCCACCATGTCGTTGGAGGTGGCTGAATTCTGCCAGAGTTGGGATGTGTGCCAATGGCACAAGGTGATGACGACGAAGACCACAGGTCTCCTCCAACCCTTCCCCATCCTCGAGAAACCGTGGCAATAAATCTCCATGGACTTCATCACCGGATTGCCCGAGACAACGGCAGGTCACAATGCAGTGTTGGTGGTGGTGGATCGCTTAAACAAGATGACGCACTTCATCCCAACGCGTCATACGATGAGAGCAGAAGGCACGGCTCGGTTGTCCCTCGAGCACGTGGTGTGCCTCCATGGTGTGTCGTGGTGCATTGTGAGCGACTGTGACTTGTGCTTCACAAGCAAGTTCTGGAAAGAAATCATGGAGCGATGCAGTAGCAAGGTGCAGCTTTCGATCAGTTTTCATCCCCAAACTGATGGACAGATGGAGCGGATGAACCACATGCTAGAGCAACTCCTCCGTACAGTTGGTGATCCGGACAAGACGGCGTGGGACCAGCGGTTGCCGGTCGCTGAACTTGCATACAACTCCACCACGTCCACCTCCACTAACAAGGCGCCATTTGAGGTGGTGAACGGGACGGTGCCCACCACGTACCTCAGTGTGCATGTCGCAAGCAACCTGCCCGCAGTGGAGTCTTCCGCATGTGACTTAGAAGCAGATTTGGGCAGCGACGCGGCATGCATTGACCAAGGCGTAAGAGCAGCAAAAAGTGCAAGCGGACCACCAACGCGCTGACGCAACACTCAAAGTCGGTGACCGCGTGCTTCTCAACAGTGCCCACGTCAAGTTTTGCGGGGTCCGTTTGGACAAGTTGAAACCCCGGTGGCTTGGTCTGTTTATGGTGCTCGAAATGCAGATATCCGTGGTGGCCCGGTTGGCTCTTTCGCCTTCCATGCCAATCCATGACGTGTTCCAAGCTCAAGATCTACCACCATCCGGCTGAGTATTTTCATGGCCACAGTTCTGAACCTCCTCCTCTGGTGGTCATCGAGGGCAAGCAAGAGTTTGAGGTGGAGGCCATCTTTGACCACCGCCGTCGTGGTCATGGATGAGAGTACCTAGTCAAGTGGAGGGGCTATCACACAACACAAAACTCATGGGAGCCTGCCCGCAACTTCAACATTGGTGGGGTGAATGCTATCCTCCGGGAGTACCAAGAGTGAACTGGGACGGTTCACTCCTAAAGGAGGGGGGGGGGG
>SZWC01002010.1:238657-251966 GCA_023375785.1 Penium margaritaceum | reverse complement strand
CCCCCCCCCCCCCCCCCCCCCCCCAGCGGAGAAGTGTATGTGGCGAGTGTTGGTGGAAGTGGACGAGAATCACCAGCGATAAACAGCGAGATGTACACAAGTGCATTGATTCAGACAATTCGCAAGAACCGTCGATTTTCGACGATCGACAGTCGTGGACCATGTCATTGTCATTTCCAGATCTCTACCGATTCCGTCATCTAACGGCGGTCGATTGCGAACCAGTCAAAGAGATGAACATTGTAAAACGAACTGCCGGCGAGTCGTTGACAAACGAATTCGGCCGGCGGCGAAGCCCGACAATCGAGTAGTCGGGCTTCGGCGGCGAAGCCCGACTACTCGGGTATCGGCTTCGAACCCTGCGAAGCCGATACCCGAGTAGTCAGGCTTCAACCAAAGTCGGACGTGCGAAGCCCGACACCCAACCATCACGATGTGCCGATCGCAGGAATGACTGGAGTTGTGCCCCGTGTGCAAGGAAATCTGGTCGCTCGTGCGGCTGGAAAATTTTTGGACCACCGCACGAGCAACAAATTCTTTCTTGGCTGCCGACCGAGAGTCCTGACATTCGCTTCGAAGGGGTCAAAAGACGAGTGCAGATCCGCCGCTGGCAAGAACTGAGTTCATGTACAAATGTACGACACAAGAAGAATGTACTTTCTAGCCAATATGGCATTGTCGCAGCATAATATGTCATTTGTGTCACTGGAGATACCCAGTGTACAACATTATTGCCCAGGAAGCTAAGAAAGGATGCTCTTGTTAGAGTTATAGGAGTTGAAGGAAAAGAAATTCCTAGATATTATTCTAAAGAGGTATACTTTTAGGTACTTCTTCATACGGGAAATGTTCAAGTAAAGCACTCCTTCAAAAGATTTAAAAGTAAGATAAGGCATAGCATGAATATGAATCTTGTAATTTAACTATCATATCTGAAGGAATTCGTACGAAAAACTAACTTGGACAATGTTTTAAGTTTTCAACTTAAATCAACACTTCTTAGTTTCCCACTTTTAGAAATTAGGTGTGCACGGATTTCTCAACTAGTGTACACCTTGACCCATATCACACTCTATTAGTACACACTTCCACGTACACTTCCCACGTAGACTTTCCACCCCCACCCCCACTCTTCCCCTCCCTCTCCCAACCACCACCAAATTCTTAAAAACACCACTCAAAATGAAATACACAAGTTCACATTTCTATACACAACACATACATCCAAACGTTCACCTCCACTTACAATCCCAGCATACACTTTCTACCCCTACAACCCCCTCTCCCACCTCATCCAATGACCACCAACCATCCCACACACATTACTGAACATACACTTGTACACAATTCTACATTCAACCCACAAACGAAGCCATGTACCTCCACTTAGACTCCCCACATACACATCCAACACCTTCCACCCTCCACNAAATACACAAGTTCACATTTCTATACACAACACATACATCCAAACGTTCACCTCCACTTACAATCCCAGCATACACTTTCTACCCCTACAACCCCCTCTCCCACCTCATCCAATGACCACCAACCATCCCACACACATTACTGAACATACACTTGTACACAATTCTACATTCAACCCACAAACGAAGCCATGTACCTCCACTTAGACTCCCCACATACACATCCAACACCTTCCACCCTCCACCTCGTCCCCCTCCACCCCACCACCACTGACCACATCACTAAAAAAAATATACACAAGTGTACACCTGTATACAACCTACACACAACCAGCCGTACACCTCTACTTACACTCCCCTCATACACTTTGCACTCCCCCCAACCTTCGCTCTCCCACCCTGCTCAACCTGGACCAACCTACCTCCAACACATCACTCAAACCAATGTACACAAGTGTAAGTTTCTAAACACAACCCATACACCCAGCCATACATCTCCACTTACACTCCCCACCTACACTTTCCACCCCCACCCCCCCCCCCCTTTTCCCCCTCCCTCTCCCGACCACCACCAAATTCTTAAAAACACCACTCAACGAAATACACAAGTTCACATTTCTATACAAAACACATACATCCAAATGTTCACCTCCACTTACAATCCCAGCATACACTTTCTACCCCTACAACCCCCTCTCCCACCTCATCCAATGACCACCAACCATCCCACACACATTACTGAACATACACTAGTACACAATTCTATATACAACCCACACACGAAGCCATGCACCTCCACTTACACTCCCCACATACACTTCCAACCCCTTCCACCCTCCACCCCGTCCCCCTGCACCCCACCACCACTGACCACATCACTCAAAACAATATACACAAGTGTACACCTTTAGACAACCTACACACAACCAGCCATACACCTCCACTTACACTCCCCTCATACACTTTGCACTCCCCCCAACCTTCGCTCTCCCACCCCACTCAACCTGGACCAACCTACCTCCAACACATCACTCAAACCAATGAGTAGAAGTGTAAATTTCTAAACGCAATCCATACACCCAGCCATACATCTCCACTTACACTCCCCACATACACTTTCATCCCTTCCTCCATGCCCATAGCCTCCACCAACGAGATCACACAACCCTAACATCCAACCACCTTTGATCAAATCAATTAACCCAGTGTACTTGGAAGGTCCTTGCATGGAACCTTCCTAGTACACTAGACAACAATATACACACTTCACCTAGTGCATGAAAAACTTTTGATTAACTCTACCTCATACATGTAGCCTTTGGCACTGTATCTTGGCCAGATCTTGCAGTAGCGCACCGGACTTCCTTGCGCCACATTCATTCCTTCGTAACCACATTTAATTCTGAATCCGCCTCATCTGCACCCGCTGACATCCTCTCTCTCTTGGAGGCGACGCAAGTCTCTAGCACCGTTGTTGACTCCACTTTTTTTATAACCACTTTTGTTATGCATGCGGTTGCCAGTTCCACTGCTAACAGAGCTACTAGGACCGTCACCATGGGAGCTTTTGATCAAGGCCTTCCTGCTGCATCAACAAGGTTGTTGATATAATCGACAAAACGACATCAGTAGCAACAGCTATTGCTCTATCCAGTGCGGTCACCTTCATCCACACATCCACGAAACATGTCTCATCTGCTCCATCGGCATACGTAACCAACCACCACATACTCATACTAGGCTTTAAAGCAGTAGTAGTATCCACCTCTTAGCTGCTGCACTTGCTGGTGCTACATGATGGCTTGTATCTACGCTCTTTACTATGGCTGTCATTATAGCATCCGCCACTATAGTGTCTTAATTCTCTCTCTGCTACTAGGTGTGCTAAGCTTTTCCCTTGAACTATACACTCTGATTTGTTTCTACATGTCCATTTTTTTACACCCATCTCCGTTGCCTTGTGGTACAACATTGAGCTCATACAATCACCCTCATGCACACTGGGACAGGAAAAAGTATGACAAATTCTTCTCGAGATAGCATCATCGCTCTCACCATGCCATCTGACGACAAGCAGTACGCTACACTGTAAGCAAAGCTGCAGCGTGAGCATGTTGTACTCTAAGAGGCACTCACTACACAACACATAGCCAAGTATCACTTATGGCACAAGCAGGGGGATTAGGACACCTCTGTAGACTAGATTACTGATTTGGTACTAAACCTCCTCTAGCATACACTACACTCCATTCCTTCTACATCCACATCCGCTGGCATCGTTGCTGCCTTTGCCACCACTCCCACTTCCACATCTACTACCTCTGGCTCTTACCATTCTGATGGAATTGCAGTAGTAGCTGCAACAGGCGTAGCCACAACCAACCTGACTTTGACACATCACCACCCCTCCTTACCTCTAACGTCTCCTTCTTGTCTTGGGAGGTTCGCTTTGGTATCTGGACATACGGGGAGAATCTCTAGGAGTACTACCATGATCCTGATCCCTTTGTTGTCCTCCGTTTCCTCCCTGCTGATTCAGAAGCCGTACTTGTGCCCTCATTATTGGAGGATTGGAAGATCTCACAGACAAGATCAGGTCCTACAATGCAAGCATAGCATGCTGCACGCCAGCTAGCGTGGTTAGTACCTACCTCTCATCAATCGTCGCAACACAATGAACGATCATGTGGAGTGTCCGCACCATCCAGTTCAACACCCTGTCCATGCATGAAGATGAGACTGATGACACATACTAGTCGCGTAGTCTCAAGCAGCTGTGCGACCTAGGAAAATTGTACCTGGACAGATCTCCGCCATCCTTGCCATTGTCAACGGTCTCATTCCCGAACTGTGAAACATCTTTAGGGAGGTCAAGACTACAAAGCTCAAGCAACTGGCAGCTGAGCCTGTCTAAGAAGATTCTCCACCGGGATTTGGCACACTAGGATTTAACTGCACAGCACATGACCGACTGGTGGAATGCGCTGTAGAACAAATGCATCCATCGAGCTGCTGTAGTTAATACGTGTTGTGATCATCTTTTCATGTTCCCTCCTTTACACCCTCCTCTGCCACGACTTCCCTTGTTCACGTCGCTTGCTTCCATTGTCTGGTGCATACAAATCTATTGCATCACGCCTGTGCTACACCCACAGTGCCATGATAGACTGCTTGCTCTATACTCAGCTCACACGTGACCTAGATTCCTCCACTTTTCTTGCTCACTAGACTACAAAAATTGCATGGACTACACTCCTCTCTTCTCCTTTAAAGCCATGTCCTACATGAATTAGATCTAGAACCGTGTTCCTCACGATTCCCTTCTCCATCATGTAACCTCCTTGGAACGTTAGTTTGGTCGCCGGACGGACTTACGTCTTGCTCGCGCCTGGAAATGTTTCTCCGCCATCGTGCTCCTTGAGGACCTTCGCAATAGCAAGCTTAGTCTTCGTGCTCGTCTCTCGACCATTCTTGGTGTTTCTGTTATGTCTAAGGGTTATTGGTTCTTGGATACTGACCGGTCTCGCATCATTGAATTGCGGGATACGCAGTTCTTTAAGGACATATTCCAGCATGAATTGTTCCGTGTTGCTCCATCCTCCTCTCCTTCCTTGCTCTGTTGACTTGGAGGGGATGGGTCTGTCTCATCCTCAGGTCTTGGTGGTGCATTTACTTCTCCCTTCGCTATTCCTCTTCCTTCTACATAGTCTTCACTGGTCAATTCCACTGACAGTAAGTCTCCCCATCTGCCTTCGCCATTGGGGAGGAAACAGTCGAGGCATTGGGTGCTGCCTCCCCAGAGTCATCGTCAGTCCCTATGTCTTTGGCCCCGTCATCACCAGAGTTGGCACATGTGTCCGCCACCGTCGGTGCTCTGGCAGAGTCCCCTCCTGAATTACCTCCCACTTCTATATCACAGACCACAGAGCCTGTCAATGTCTCAGCATCACGCATGGCATCCCCGGCTCCACTTGTCGGCCAAGAGCCATACATGCATCAAGGGAGGTTTTTCTCTCTCCCTCAGCAGATATCCTCTTAGTCCTCTCAAAGTTACACACAATCCAATACATCCTCCTCTATCAATGGGTCCTCTATAAGGCTCATTGGCCTTGATACTGTTGGAATTGTTATTAGTGTTATCCATCTATCTCAAAAATAGGATATGCACTCGTTGCACACAAGTTCATAGCGCCCTCGACGCCTCTGTTGTAGGCTATGTCATTGCATGCTTTGCACTGAGTGGACTTCCCACAATCCCACCAGAGCTTTCCACAGTTTGGCAGGCTCAAGAAGCAACTCATGCTGACCTTTGGTAAAAGGCCATACAAAAGGAGTTGAACGCTCTCAAAGCTTGTGGAACTTCGAGCGAGCCACAGAGCACTTTCAGCTGGCTAGATTCTTGGATGCAAGCTCAAACCAGATAACCAAAGTTGACCGATAAAAGGCTCGCCTGATGACAAAAGGATTCTCTCTGATCCATGGGATTGACTTCGAGAAGACGTTCACTCCACTCAGACAGTATACCACCACTCATGCACTTTTGAGCCTGGTCACACAGTATAAATGGGAACCAGAGGAGATGGATGTCAACAATGTGTTTCTGCATGGACGACTTGGCGAGGAGATCAACATAATACAACCACCAGGTTTCACTAATGGCACTGAAAAGGTCTGGTAGTTGCAAAAGGATCTATACGGGCTCAGGCAATCACCTCACCTTTGGAACATGGAGATCCCCTATACTCTTGAGAGTGGTGGCTATCGTTGGTTGCAACACCATTGATCCAATGCTCTTTCTGAGTATCACGTCAAAGCCCTTTGTGGCCATCCTTGTCTACGTCAATGACCTGTTCATTGCCTCCTCAATTCCGATGTCGTCCAGTCGGCCAAGGCACTTCTACAGTCCACATACAAGATTAAGGATTTGGACCCAGCTCACGTGTTTATCAGCATGGAGTTAACACGTTATAATCAGCTCCAATCTATACATGTGCATCAGGTTGTTTGTGTTCACAGTCTCGGAGAGCATTTTACCTCTTTCCTAGCCGATACTCCCACTACGTCTATTCCAATGACCCCAACAGGGTAGCGAATGCTGAAGTCTCCTGATCCATCATAGCAAGGGGAGACAGTCAATGTCACTGGTTACCTCACTGTGACCAGCCTCCTGAACCGCCTCTGTGATTGTCAACAGCTACACTAACAGTGGCGAAGCACATGACACAAGCAAATGCACTTAAAAAGGATACATCGTTTTTGTTAGTGGGACTGTTGCCTCTTGGAAGAGTGGAAAATATGGATGTGTTTCTTGTAGCTCAAGAGAGGCCGAGTACGTGGTACTCAGTGCAGATATGTGACGGAGTGTGTGGCTTTTTTTCTTGTTGCAACAATTTCATGTGTGCATCCGTTGCATCAATCCACGGTGGGAAAACCAGAGTACAAAAGCAACCACTGAGCACCACAACATGCATCATTCTTGCACAAAGCACATCAACATTGAGCATCACTTTGTCTGCAAGCACATTAATGTTAGAGAAGTTCAGGCTATCTGGGATGATACTTGTCAACAACGTGTAGGTTTTCTTGCCAAGGATCTCAGCAGTGGCCTGTTCAAGGCCAGTATGAATGCTGTTGGCCTATTGTGTGCTCATGATGTTCCAGATTAACGCTATCATGCATCTTTCTTGATGGTGAGTTGTTGTGTCCCGCCGCATAGGTTTGTATTATTCTTGCTCTTATGTGCGTGCTGCTTGTTTGTCTGTGGGGACATGCGAGGGTGTTGTTATTGGGGTGTAAAATACACAAGTGACCTCTTAACTCTATCTACACACACACCATCACTACAGGTGAAGCTCTAGGATACAACATCGATGCATGTCCAATGGATTATGCACAGCTGGCATATCCACTAAGTGCAAGAGTAGCGCATGCTGTGTCAACTCGGAATGTGTTTGAGAGCTCAATGGTTGTGATTAGCACAACTTGCTTGGTTTATCCTTAGTAAAACTTGGAGTAATACATGGTAGGGGGCATGTATCCACATATGCTCGTGCTCGATGTGGTTGGCCGTGTTTTAGTCATACGTGCTTAGACAGGTTGTCGCATGGTGAAGTCGGGTTGCTAATCCTATGGGACCACACAAATTACTACATGTGAGAAATCACCGGCGGCACATTCGCCAATCGGTCTGGTTGGATCCCGCATTGGCATCTTGATCCTACTTTGATCCCTTTGTGTGGGTTGTCTGGTCAACCGTCGTCATCACCTCGAAAGACTATGACTCGTGATACTCACTTTTGTGATTCCTTCTTCTATCTCTAAGGGTGATTTCTCCGTTCCATGGCATCATGTGTGCTCCATCCTCTTGCTTTCTTGCTTGAGCATACGGAGTAGCCTTGTTGTTGCCAATACCTACACAAAATTAATTGCTCTTGCACAAAGCACATCGACATTGAGCATCCTTTCCTACGCAAGTGCATTGCTGCCAAAGAAGTTCAGGTTGTTCGGGTTGATACTCGCCAACAGCGTGCGGGCTCTCTTACCAAGGCTCTCAGCAGTGGCATGTTCAAGGTAGTTGTGCATGCTGTTGGTCTGCTATGCACTCGTGATGTCCCAGATTGATTTTTGTGTACTCTTCCTTTGGTCTTGAGTTTCTTCTCCTTGTCTGACCATACATGGGTGTCTGTTCATATCGCTCTCAAGTATGTATAGCCTGCTTGTTTGTGGATCATGGGAGAGTGTTGTCAATGGAGTGTGAACATGCAAGTAACCTCTTGATTATGTCGACACAAGCACACACACCATCGCTGCAGGTGACTAATCATAAGTGAAGCTGTTGGCTTTTTTTTTTCATGTTCTGTGGTTACTAGCCCAACAATCACGGCGTCAAATGGGTAGTTGGGGCATTTTTTGCCAGACCGTGGAGGATGATTTACTTTGTTCCAAAAACTGGGAATGTGCGACTTGCATCCAAAAATAAAACACGAGCGTTTGCGCTTGATCTCGAAAACGGGTGTTTTTTCTCGATCGCGATTCTCGCGTGGGAGGGATGACCCCATGAGTAGCGACAGCAACCCATGCAGAGAATTACTAGTTCTTGTCCTTTTTTAAAGTGGGTGCATTCTGTCAATTTGTTGTCCAACATGGGGGCATGGGACCACTTGAATTGATCATCACAACTTGCTTGTTTTCTTTTAAGAAAAACGTGGAGCAATATATGGTAGAGTGTGTCAGTGTCTTGATGACCTTTGGACTTGACGCCACTCACATGCTGGCATGCTACAGTGGTCGATGACCATGTTGACAATCTCACCTTCCCTTTGCATATTCCTAAGTGCACACAAGATTTTTCTCGGCGGCCAATTCACTATGGTCACTTTCTCGGGTCCTCCCTCTACACATTGGCCTCCTCATCCGCGATCTTCAGCTGTCTCCTACGGTGTGAGTCTTGTGGCTGGATGTGGAGTTCACCATTGTAAGTTGGATGGAGGCCTTCGGGGAGCGTCGTTGGGCAGTCTGGTTGTTGGAGGTGCATGGATTGAGGATTGGTAGCATGTTTCTTACCCCCGTTGCTTAGCAGCTTGTCCTAAGCATGCACAACTTTCTACTAGATTCACAGGAAGCATTGTTGCATGTCATGTCATGTCACTTGCACGTGTATCATGCTGATTTTGTATTATTGAATCTGGAGCCACTCATCACATTACGTTGTCGCGTCTTGCATTTGTGTCGTTGGGACCTGTCCGTGACGTACAGTTTGTTCGCACTGGATCGAGACAAATGCTGCCAGTCTAGGATGTTGGCATCGTGTGTTTCGTTGGTCCTGACGGCGATCTCTTTCTGTCTGATGTGCTGTTTGTGCCCGCACTCGAGGTTTGTCTCTTGTCTGCCACTACCCTTGATGATCAGGGTATTTATGGTGTTGGCATTGTCTCCCTTCAGTCTTATGGGCTTTTTGTTCTTCGTGGTCTTCGGTGTGACAAACTATATCCTGTTCCATTGTTTGCACCATCATCGACGGCCACTGCATCTACTCATGTCCATGTTGCTCCATCACTCTCCCCTAAGCACACTCGCCTACTGCATCGCCGCCTCTGCCACGTGCACACCGGTGCAATACGCAGCTTGCTTTGTCATCAGCCTGCCGTCGGCCTGGATGCTGCTACCTTCTCTGCGCCTTGCACTACTGATTGCCTGGATTGTGTGCAAGGCAAGATGCACCGCGTCCCGTTTCCCGTGTCTGCCTCACGCACCCACGGGCCACGCACGCTCATCCATGCCGACGTGATGGGCCCATTCCCGGTTGAATTTCTTGATGGTGGTCGTTACATCCTGTCTTACAGATGACTACATCCATTTCTGTTGGACGTTCTCACTTTGCTTGAAGAGTGATGTAGGGCCTACAATCGAGTCTTGGATCGTCCAAGAAGAGCGTGCATGTCAATGAAAGCTGCAGGTATTTCACTCCAATCATGGTGGTGAGTTCATTGGCTCGACTCTTCGCTTTCTCATGTCGCTCGGTGTCCCCTTTGAGTCGTCTGCTCCCTATACCCTTTAAATGTTGGAACCGCACATTGGCTGACGGTGTTTTCACCATGGTGATTGAGTCTGGTATCTTTGAAGCCTTTGCCTATGAGGCCATGAAGTACATGACACGGGTGTGGAACCGGGATCCTCGTGGTCCACTCCCCTACAGTGTCACACCGTACGAGAGCTGGTATGGTCTCTGCGATGACTTGCGTCTTGCTCGTGTCTGGGGTAGCATTGCATGTGTTTGTATTCCTGAGGATCAACGTGATGGGAAGCTCTCCCGTCACGGCCGCATTTGTCCTTTCCTTGGTATCTCTCTGCAGTCCATGGTTTGGCGATTTTCGGATGCTGTTTGTGCGCGCGTCATTGAGACTCATGACGCTCGTATTTTAACACAAGTTTAGTCACGCCATTGTCGACAAATCTGCCTCTCTTGCACCCACCTCTCGCGTGAAGGGATGCTCGTGTACTGGATGGCCTGAGGGCGACATCTCCTCCCCGTCTCCAGCTCCTACCTATGTTCCATCTCATCTGACTTCTGCATCCACAAGTACACCATTGTCGACATCCTCACCAGCTCCCACGTCTGCGTCCTCTCTCCCCACTGCACCTGCTCCTATGCCTTTGTCTGGATCATCATCAGTACCTACGTCCTCGTCGGCTTCTCTCTCATCGCCTACAGTGTCACCTCCTGTCATGTCACCCACTGTCAGGTCACCTGCTGTTGTGCCTATGCCACTGTTTTCCTCCTCTCCAGCGTTGTCGCCTGGCTCCTTGCAAGTCTCACCACCTGCCACTTCTCTGTCGCGGGCTAATCCTGTACGGATCCCCTTGGCTACGGACCTTGTCGCACCCTTGCCCTTGTCTGGCCCTCCTCCTTTCGTTCAGGCTTTTGGGGGCCATCTCAGGACCTTGCGTCACGCTCTCATGCTGATCCCTCTGTGGATCTCTCTGGTCCTTCTTGCCCTACCTGCGCGCCGGCTCCTCTTGACACTGGTCTAGACACACTTGGGTTGTTTGCCGTAGTCGTTCTGCCGAACTCTGCCATTGGCTAATCTCTAATCGCTAATGAGTTTTTCCGTGCTGTTGCGGCTGCTATGTCTAGTCGTGTCTCAGACCCCTCCTCTGTCGCCACTTCCTTGACCTCTCGCGGCTCCGCGACACTCCCACCTGATCTGGACACAGTCCGCCAGGCGCGCTCTGCTCTTGATGCAGTACTCAAGAAGCAGGCCATGCACGCGGAGCTCGATGCCATCACAGTGCATGGTGTCTACGAGCCCATGGATCTTCCGCTTGGTCGCAAGGCCATAGCTACACGTTAGGTGTATAGATGCAAGCACAAGCTGGATGGCATCATTGAACACTACAAAGCTCGCTTTATGGCCAAGAGATTCTCCCAGGTACCAGGCGTGGACTTCGATGCCACTTTCGCCCCTGTAGGGAAGTACATCACTGCCAAAGCCCTCTTGAGCCAGGTGGCCCAGCATGACTGGGAGCTCCATCAAATGGACGTCAATAACCCATTCTTACATGGTCACCTCGATGAGGAGATCTACCTTGCTCAGCCGCCTGGCTTTGACGATGGTTCTGGCCGCGTCTGGTACCTTCGTAAGGCATTTTACGGGCTGAAGCAGTCTCCGCGCTGCTCGAGCCTTGAGATTTCTGCCACCATTGAGCGCGGTGGCTACCATTGCAGTCCGATTGTCCCTGCTCTCTTTGTGAGTGACCCTGCCCTACCATTTGTTGCCATCTTGGTCTATGTGGAGAATCTCCTCATCGCCTCACTGGATCCACATGCTGTTTGGGCTATGAAGGATCTCCTCCAGTCTGCGTACAAGATGAAGGATCTCGGCCCTGCCCGCTTCTTCTTCGGTATGGAAATTGAGCATGACCGTAAGTGTCACATGATCACCGTGCATCAGGCCGGGTACGTCCGCACTCTGGGGGAGCGGTTCACCGACCTACTGGCTGTTGTTCCCCATGCATCCACGCCGATGATGCCTGCTGGACAGAGACTTCTGAAGATTGCTGACCATGTGCGGTTGGAGGAGTTGGTTGATTTCACCACCTACCTCTAGGTCATCGGGTCTCTGATGTTTCTTGGCACTACCACACGTGCTGATGCTGCATCTCGAGGCGGCATTGCGTGTCGTCTGCTTTATCGTGTCCACACCCCGTATTGGCTTGTGTTTTTATACCCAACCCTATGTCGTAGTTGATGGATACACAGACAGTGATTGGGCACATGATCATGACGCGCGTAGTCGGTCAGGTTACATCGTCCTCATTGGGGGCACCGCGGTCTCTTGGAAGAGAGGCAAGCAGGGATGCCTCGCGCGCAGCTCAATTGAGGCCAAGTATGTTGCTCTGGGTATTGGTGTTTGTGAGAGCATTTGGTTGTGTCGTCTCATGCAGCAGCTGTGCCAGCCCATCCGCTACATCGCTATTCACTAAGACAATGAAAGCACTCGTCGCATTGCTGAGCACGATGACATGCATCACAATCGCACAAAGCACATCAACGTGGAACATCAATTTTCCAATGAATTCATTGTGTGTGGAGATGTGTGCCTGATTGGAGTCGACACATGCGAGCAGCGTGCTGACTTCCTCACCAAAGTGCTCTGCAATGGCAAGTTCAAGGTGGTTGTGCATGCTGTTGGTCTCCAGTCTCTTTGTGCCAATCACGGTTGATGTTTTCCTTCTCATCCCGCTCTCTCACCCTATTGACTGGCACACATGGGACTCTCGATGTAGTGGCTGATGGTTGCATGACCTCTGGGCTATGTGACAACTCATGGATGCAATGGCAAGGAGGGATACATACACCATGGAATGGGGCAACCAACACTTTGACCTCTGTGGGAAGAAGAGAGTAACAACTGAGTCGACCAGCTGCTATCACCTCCCTCACCAGGCAAATGGATCGCCTGGTGCTCGACCACCACCCAAGGATCAAATCCGATCCCTCGATAGTGAGCTGCCGGTGGTTTATCACACGGTGGAATAGACCGGACGTGTGGTCCCATTGGAACAGCAGCCCGGTCACACCATGCAAGAGCCGGAACAAATATGCACAACCAAAAATCAGTCAACCACATCAGCCACAAGCGTATGTGGATGCATGCACTCTGAGGGAATATAGAAACCCCCTTTAGCAACATACAGTGTGAGAATGTGATTCATGAGGGACACAATGCAATGGACACAATGCAACAGAAGATGCTAAGAATGATGGATAGTTGGAAAAGATCTGGTTGAAAGAATGAGAGTTGGGTAGAACAATGAGCAAGAGAGGGAGAGAGAGAGAGATAGATAGAGAGAGAGAGAGAGAGAGAGAGAGAGAGAGAGAG
>SZWC01002010.1:205581-238520 GCA_023375785.1 Penium margaritaceum | reverse complement strand
GAGAGAGAGAGAGAGAGAGAGAGAGAGAGATCCCCTTCACTCTCGGTATGGCCAGCGTACGTGCAAGCTGCGTGAAAGCTGGTCTATAGGAAAGTCCAAGAAAATAGCTACCATTTTCCAGACAAAAACTACACAGAACCCGGCAATAGTATGGCTCACTAGGGTGGCCGGATGACAAACCAAAAGAAGCCACGAAAGCAAGAAAACACGCTCTACAGAATGAAAATGACAAAGAGCAGATTTGATGTTGCCGAGAAAGTAACCATAGTGAACTAGCAACCGAGGAACCTCTTGTATGCACATAGGAATGTGCAAAGGGAAGCTGAGATTGTCAACATGGTCGTCGACCACTGTAGCCTGCCTGCATGTGAGTGGCGTCAAGTCCAGATGTCACCAAGACACTGACATAAAAACACCCCCCCATGACCCGTAGGCGCCAGACGCCATAAGCTCACAAGGGACACACACAGGCGACAATGAGCCACAAGCAGGAGCAAGGAGCCACAGCAGAACTGTGAATGACAGGGCACCATCTAGTGGGAGTTTTGGATGGATTATCATGTACGCAATGAATCCTCATGCACCCATTTGTGCCTCAAATAACCACATAGCCTTTGGGCTTTTAGGCTTGTGTTATTTTGCCTCAGAGAATGAGGGCTGACCTTGCATTTATTCCTTCAAGAGTATTATTTCTTTCTACCAGTGTTGATTTCTTGTTCGCTATTTCATTTTAAACATATATTGTTGGTTGGTGTGGCTTCCATTCATCACGACCAACTTTGATGGATTACCCATATACCCCATGTTGGTGGTATAGGGTAGAGGAGAGCGTAACACACGACGGACGTCTGGAGTGTCCCGAGACTTCTCCAGCATCTATGACAGCACTGGCAAGACGCGGTCGATGCGTTCCGGCAGCCCTATTGGCTTGTTGGGAGCTAGAAAATTTTTCTTGGTGGGTTGAGACCCGCACGCCCGATGGACTGTACCGATGCGACGAGGAGACCCAATGACTGTAGTAGTGCTTCCAATGTCCGGAAAGCCATTTGCGATGTCTGGACGCTGATTTCGAGAGATTTTAGCACAGGTGGTATTTTCTCGGTGGTCGAGACCGGGGCACTCAGAGAGTTGTTCCAGTGCCTCGAGGATACTACCTTTGTTGTTCACGTGGTCTGTACAGTGTGCTCTTCCACTGACTCATTTGGGCTCAGTAAGGGTGACGGGGTCCGGTGCGGCTAGCTTCCGGTGCCCCTACATCAGCCCGCTAGGGGCTCATTTGTAAACTCTCCTTGTTCTTTCGAATTATGCATTCCAAACTTAGTCAAATTCTTGCAGTTTTGTAATGCACTGACACTCAGAGCTCATGTTCATGTTTGCATGGGCCTAAATGTCCTAATTAAATCCTATCTTGGTATCAGAGTATCAGGGTTCGACTCCCACGTGTTGACGCTGAGGACAACTCATTCTTATGTGTGAGGGATGCAGCGAGTCTTGCTCCTCGTGGCTCGGACGTGGTCCCCTGGACTGTGGGCAAGAAAACAAGATGACTTAAGGGTCAGAGACCCTCAAGTACCGCAGTTTTGGCCCAGTCGGCCAAGTTTTCCGCCTGTACAGCTGCACTGGTATCAGAGCTCAAGCAGATACTGATGCATCACCACACATTGCATGGTGTGACCGCAGTGACAGGATCCGCACCCCCGTCGTACCGTGGTGCCCCAACATCAGCTCAGGCAGATGTAGATGATACAGTGGTAGTACATGCCGTGGATTCTGATTCTGACATGGCATTCATGGTTGAGACTTGCGTGTCATCGAGCTCGACTTCCACGTCCAAGCTAGATCCAGATCTTCTGTAGCAGCAGGTTGCATCAAGAGGAGTGTAGGCCCCGCGTCCCTGGACGGTGCCACTTGCGGCTCCAACGGGTGGTGGCCCGACGGTGGCACAGGAGTCCCGTACGGATCGGGATGTCGCTTTTGGACTTCCGGGGGAGTTAATGGAGCAGGTTCACACCAGCTTGGCAGCGGTCGTAGTGCAGGAGCAGAGTGGAGCACCTGGTCTTTCAGACGTGGAAACATTCTTAAGAGCAACAGTACTGAGAGATGTCACTAGGATATGTGCTGCCACAGACACGACAGGCTCGACCTTGTCATGGACGCTACCCGAGGACCAATTTCAGTATCAGGAGTCGCCCATGTTCCCAGAATCTACGGGTCCCTGTACACACAGACTAGGAGCGTCACACATGGTACACTCGGATGATGAGACTTACTCTATCATTGAGTGGGTGAGAGCGACCACTATTCTTGGTGAGACGATGCGTGAGCATAAGCTATGTTTGCTTGTTGCCTTGACTAGCATTGGATTAGTCGTCGAGCCGGATTCGTGCACAGCTTTGTCCACTACATCGGCAGCTGAGGACATTGTAGCAGATCAGACCATGCGGAAGGACTCACAGGAGCTGAGTTTTGCCCTCGCGTGTTCATTTGTTGGTGACCTTGCTGATCACATCGACATTGAGAGTACTTGCACAGACAAAATTTCCACATGCTCCACGGACTCTGACGACTCCACCTTCTCCTTCTCTCTTGGCATGCGACCGCTCATCCCTCCTCGTCTGACAAAGAGGAGCTGCGGTCGGGATGCGACACCTTGAGCTGCATCCGATTTTCCAGCATCTCAACATATTGCGAATATGGTTGACCACCTGGAGGATGCAGCAGCACCGGCTCCATTTTCTTCAGTAGTAGAGATGCAGATGGAGTTGTACTTGTGAGTTCTACAGTCTGTGTGTGCAGTATCCAGTGAGACCGAGTTCATCTTATGCGAGGCAGACATGGGCCACCTCCACATGTCCAAGGAAGATTACGCTGACTTACAGAAGCATGTAGAGATGTTGTAGCGGGAGGTGATGGCAGCGCGGGAGCAATTGTTAGAGTAGTTGAACACCACAACGGAACAAGCTTTCCACTACTAGGATCTCACATACCCATACTCAGAGAGGATACTGTACCAACTTCAAGTATGACGTCTGATGGAGACACTACCATAGGAGAGGTGAGCATGCCTTCAGTTTCCACCATCCTCGTTCCTGTCGAATCCATCATTGCTCCTCTTTCTTTAGCTACTACCATCACGCACCTTCATCCACCTACCTCAGCTGCTCCATCGTCATCTTCATCCATGTGTGGTGGTCCGGTTCGTCGTTCTAGCTCTCCTCCTCTTGTGGCGGTACACCCTTGTGCTTCAGGATGCTCTATCCTGCCTTGGAGGCCAGCTCCGCCACTTCATCCACACTTGCATACTGCTCGCCCATTTCCCTTCCTCCGGCGTACACAGATGCATCACGATAGAGCAAAAAGAGGAGAGGCTGTGAGTTTGGACCCTTGGCAATCACACGAGGATTGCTATACTCCAGGTGATACAGGGGCGACGTGAGGAGTCATAGCCGGAGACACCACTTCGTCTTTGTTGGTGGGAGCAGACTCGTACTTGACAAAGGGAGCTGTCTCTGCGTGATGGAAAGACCACATGATTTATCGTCCAAGATCTATTCAGCTACGGTATCAGCATCTTCAGGGAGGACATCAACGTGAGGTTCATCTGCCCAAGGGGAGTGTTTTGTGGACCTCGACCTGATGCGATGTCATTGGAGATGCATGGCGAGGGGTCCATGCTCTGCCAAGACTACAGCAGCCGGCATGTGGCTCATGCTACGTGCCTACACAGCTACATGTGCATGGTAGCACTCTGTTGGTCAAGACCAGGACACGTGGTGGATTTTACCAATGTCATGAGGAGACCATGTGATCGTGTGTCTTGGTGTGTGGCCATACTGCATGTGCCATGTGCATGTGAGCTGGATTGCTTATGGTGGTCGAGACCCGGACATGTGGTGAGTTGCACCCGTGTTACGAGGAGATCCCCCTATGACCCTGTGTGTTGGTCGATGATGCTATTGTGGTCAGCATATGGACACCTGATGGATTGCTCGTAGCGGTCGAGATCCGGGCACTGGTTCCGCCAGTAGCTGGAAACTGTTTGAAAGCGTAGGTTGAGGCAGTTGCATTGTTGATGCAGCATGCAGGCTTCCATTCTTGTTGCTTAGTCTACTTTCCCCTCAGTCTGCCGCTCTAGAGTCTAAGTCTGAGTGTTGTGGGTTTGTTACTCAGAGATGCGCGCGCTAGTGTTAGCGCCTGAAAGCAACTGAGAACTGGAAATGACTGATTAAGAAACAAGAATGAGCAACAATGGGAGACACATCCAAATTCTAGCTCCCCCCAGATCTATAGAGCTTGTTGCTCAGTTTCTAAGCCAATCAGAAAATACACCTATTTTCTGACAGGCAGGGTTTTCTCAGTGAGCCCTGCCAGACGGCCGACAGCCCAAAACCCGGGCGTCGTCCGTTTTGCCCGAAAACTGTACCACACCAAAATGCACACGCCGCGAATGCAGTCGTCCGGTCAGAATCAGCTAGAAAGTTAGTAGTGAGGAGTTATGGCTTCCAAAAACCAGGCAGCGTCTACGCTAATCCCCGGTACCAATAGTGCTCGAAAATCATGAAACTTGGATCCTAGGCATAGCACGGCGCTGCGAATGTAACAGTGCAGTTAGGCATGGCGCTAGAAGCGCGCAGACAGCATATGCAACGACAGTGACTAATGGCGGCACGACTACTGAGGAGGTGTGCCGATGGAGCTCAGCATGTTGGAGGGAGGAGGCTCCAACAAACTGTGTGTAGGCCTCAGCGTGCGTCGGCTCTACCGGATGACACTCCAGCAGTGCCGCATCTTGCCGTCAGTCATCTGCACGCCAATGTACACAAGCTGGGAGGACACAACAGAGTACACGTGAGAGATGTGTGAAAAACCAATACTCCCGCTTGACTCACAGGCGCACTGCACATGGACGAGCAGAGAGCACAGAGACCAAGCGGAGAGGGAGAGAGAGAACCTCACGGACGCACACCGACTGCACTCACAGCCTTCTTGAATGAGTCACGATTCAGCGCCTTGGTCAAAAAGTCAGCCAACTGCCGTGCTGTTTCGACCCACACAATGTTGATGCTGCCGTCATGAAATAATGAACGCACATAGTGATACTCAACATTGATGTGCTTTATGCGAGTGTGATGCACACTGTCATTGTCAGCAATGGCCATGTCACTTTCATTGTCACACTGCAACATGATGGATGGGGCTGACTGATGCAACTTGAACAATAGGTGGTGCAGCTACACGCTCTCACAAGAACCATAACCAAGGGCCACATACTGAGCCTNCAGAGACCAAGCGGAGAGGGAGAGAGAGAACCTCACGGACGCACACCGACTGCACTCACAGCCTTCTTGAATGAGTCACGATTCAGCGCCTTGGTCAAAAAGTCAGCCAACTGCCGTGCTGTTTCGACCCACGCAATGTTGATGCTGCCGTCATGAAATAATGAACGCACATAGTGATACTCAACATTGATGTGCTTTATGCGAGTGTGATGCACACTGTCATTGTCAGCAATGGCCATGTCACTTTCATTGTCACACTGCAACATGATGGATGGGGCTGACTGATGCAACTTGAACAATAGGTGGTGCAGCTACACGCTCTCACAAGAACCATAACCAAGGGCCACATACTGAGCCTCAGCAGTGCTGCGCACAATACAGCCTTGCTTGCCGCTGCGCCACGATACAGTCGTTCTGCCAACAAGGAAGATCTAGCCAATACGACTCTGACCATCCGGACAGCCAGCCCAGTCACTGTCGGTGTATCCCGTCACCACAACAAGCAACTGTCGACGGAACATGAAGCCTTGTCGTGGGGTAGAGATGACATAGCGCAGTACTCAGATCGTAGCCTCAAAGTGGAGGTGACACGGCTCCTTGGAGAACTGTGCCAAGAGGTTGACGGTGAATGCAATGTCTGGACGCGTTGTTGTCGCCAGGAACATCAGTGACCCGATGACGCTCAAATACGTGGTCACGTCCATTGGCTCCCCCAGCATGACCAGAGCAGAGCTCTTAAGCATTGCCTGACCATCAGGCGACATGGGTAAGGATGCGCTCGGTAGGAAGGGCAGGTCCTCAACAAACTGCCCGGACAAAGTCTGGATGTAGGCGGCCTGATGGACATGCGGACGCCCACAAAGAGATCATGCTCAAGCTCCATGCCCAGAAAGACTCGTATTGGCCCGAGGTCCTTCATGTGGTAGGCAGCATGCAGCAGGTCCTTGACCTGCTCAATGGAAGTTGCATCCAGCGATGCGATGAGCAGGTCGTCAACATAGACCTCGACAGCGACGAGAGTCTGACCTCGTGGACTGATGAATAGCGCGGGGTTGGCAGAGATGCAAAGGAGGCCGCCACTCAGAAGCATACGGCTGATCTCCTGGTTCTAGCAGCGTGATGATTGCTTCAAGCCATAGAGGACCTTCCACAGCTTCAAGACCTTGCCGGAGCCATCGTCGAAGTCTGGAGGCTGCACCATGTAGAGATCCTTGCAGTCCAGTGAGCAATGGAGAAAGGCATTGCTCACATCCATCTGATGCAGTTCCCACCCGTGCTGGGCAACCAGTCTGAACAACGCTTGGCTGGTGGAGAACTGACCGACCGGGGCACAGATCTGGTCATAGTCGATCCGAGGGACCTGAGCAAACCCCTTGGCTGTGAGACGGGCCTTGTACTTGTCCAGGGACCCGTCTACCTTCCACTTTTGCCAGAGAAGCCACTTGGCGCCGATGGCCTTACGGCCCGGGGGGAGGTCGACGAGCTCATAGACATCATGTAACCGAATGGCGGCAAGCTTGTCGGTGCATGCAACCTCCCAGTGAGCAGTCTCAGGAGATGCCCGAGCCTCACCTAGGGTGGTTGGATCCTCTGGTCGCTCCGTGGGGTGGACAGTGGGGGCGTGCGCGTCTTGCGTCCCTCGCGGCATCCACGTAAGCATGGTCGTAACGACATACCGGTAATCCTGATGGAGCAGGGCATAACCCAAAGCTGATCCTGGATGTAGGTTAGTGATGACTGATAGTGTTGCCAAGCCAAGTGCCTTAGTGCCGGGGTCCCCATTCACAACTATGGAAGTGGGTCTGACATGAGGTAAGGAGCCTTGTGGAATGACAGGGGGTCGTGGCACGAGTGGATGTGAGGAAGTGGCCTGAGTGCTCACTGTCCCCCTGGTTCTAAGGTTCCTGCCCGGACCATGAGTATAGCGCGCCAATGCGGACAGGGCAGTCGACTCTGAGGGACTGGCGTACACGGACGGGGCAGCCGACCCTGAGGGGCTGGTGGACACAGACGGGGCAACCGGCCCTGAGGGACTGGCGGACATGGATGGGACGGACGGACGTGAGGGGCAGGCGGTCACGGACGGGGCAGATAGTCCTGATGGACTGGCGGGCCTGGACGGGACAGCCGGCTTTGAGGGGCTGCCGGACACAGATGGAGTAGCCGACCCTGAGAGGCTGGTGGGCCCGGATGGGGCAGCCAACTCTGAGGGGCTGTCGGACACACATGGGTCAGCCGGGCCTGAGGAGCTAGCGGACACGGACGGAGCAGCCGGCACAGATGGACTCACGGGCGCAGACGATGGGACGCTCGGACGCGGCTGGACGGAGGATGGATCCACAACTCCTCCACGCAACGGGAGGAACATCGACACACCGGAGCGAACGAGGTTGCGGGAAAACAGGTCCTCAAAGAAGAGGGCATCACCGGACTCGACGATGTAGTGTCAGGTGGGGTCCCAGAAATGCCATGCCTTGGACTGATGCGAGTTGCCAAGGAAGGTACAGGGACGGCCGCGAGGCTCAAGCTTGCCACCCTGGTGTGAGGTAGGCAACCACACGATGGCTACGTAGCCCAAGACGTGGGCCGGACGGAGGTCGGCTCGCTCTCCACAACAGTGTTGGTATGGTGTGGACTGATGGGGAATGGGTCCGTGGGGAATCCGGTTCCAGACCCACGTCATGTAGGTCATGGCCTCAAAGTAGAAGCCATCAGAGACACCGGATTCGACCCGCATGGTGCGGACGGCGTCGGCCCTGGCGCAGTTCCATTGCTCAGAGACCCCGTTATGTGCTGGCGTGTAAGGCACCGACGTCTCATGATGGACAACACGGGAGGCGAGGAAGAGAGTGGTCTTCCCCAGAAACGCGTGATCAGAGCAGAAGCGACGGAGGAGACAACCACACTCGCGCTCAGCATGAACAAGCTAGTCCCGAATGGTGGGAGTAACATTGCTCTTCTGCCGAAAGCAGAAGAACCAGTGATAGCGAGAGTAGTTGTCCGTAAGTGTCAGGACATAATGACTGTGCTCACCGACTGACTATGTCAGGAGGGGACCCATGATATCAGAGTGAACCAAGTTGAGCGGGGCGATCGCTCGAGAGGCAGAGAGGAGGTAGGTGGAACGGTGCATCTTCCCCTGAGCACAATCAATACACTTGGTGGGACATGGTAGAGGAAAGGAAGCTGGGTCAAGGCCCGTGGCTGGCTGCGTGCAAAACATGCTGTCAACAATGGCAGAATGGACGTGACAGAGGCGGTGATGTAGGAGGTATGTGTGCTGTGGAGACAATGTGCTAGTAACAAATACGTGGCCACTGTCGGCCGATGAGGAGGGGACAGAGGTAGAAGCAGAAATGCGTGGTACGTGCCACAAGTTGCCACGGGTGGTGGTATGCAAACGACACCAATGGACGGACACAACGACACAATGATTGCACCATGCAAGTGTAGAACGTCTATGCTCATGCGATCAAGAGCGGTGACAGACAGGAGGCTGAGCTCAAGGCCAGGGATAAAAAGGACATCAGTCATGAATACATCACCGGCAGGACCACGGAAACGAACGATGTCGACACCACAAACGGGTAACACCTGACCAGAATCCTTCCGAATCCCGGTGACATTGGTGACGGGACCAAGGACACTGAAGACCTCGCGTGAGGCCGTCATGTGATGTGTGGCCCCAAAGTCGATGATCCAGGTCTCTGACGGATCTTGGACCGGTGTGGCAAGGTCGCTGACAGTCACATGGAAATGGGAGAGCAACGCTGACGTGGTGGAAGGAGGTGCGAATGGGGACTGCCAATCATCCAGCCAGGGTTGGTAAGGCACGAAAATGGATAGTGTGGACAAAGATACAGGATACAACTGGAGCACAGACTCTGTCATGCAAGGTAGGGAGGAACTAGTGATTACGCAAGTCACACTTCTCTAGGGAGGAGGGCAGTGAAGGCTGAAATGAAGTGCGATGAACTGCTCCAACAAAAGATCAAAGGTGGAGGGTCTGACGGAGTAGACCGTCTACGGTGTAATGGCGTCGAAGTCCAAGAAGGAGGAGGAAGGCACTGGTGATGGATGAGCGGGCGTGGATGGCTGCGGAAGATACTGCGGTGGAGCCGTCGCGAGCGGTGCAGATGCAGCAGGAGCTGCGATGATCACGGTAGTGATGGTAAGGCCACCCATGTCCTGACTGGCTACAATTGTGGCAAATGAGGCTGGCACTGCCGGATCTGCTAGTCTGCTACCAAGGGCCCTTGCCCTTCTTACCCCTGCGCTTCTTCTTGCCAGCCGAGGTGGCACTGGAAGACGTTGTTTTTGCTGGGGCAGCAATAGTCACGGAAGCAACGGCAGGAGAGGCGAGGGACTCTATGCAATGGATGTGTGAATCTTGACGAGCCTCTTCGATCCGGAGGAAGAGCTCATATGCCCAGGGCATGAGGGTACCCTGGGCAGCCATCGCGGTGAGGACATCCTGGGAGTAGTGGACGAAGACGTCGGAGAAGGGGTCAATGGCGCCGCGCTTGATGGTCATGAGCATGGAGAGAGGGGGTGGCGCGGCGTCTCCAAGGTGGCTCAGGATATCCTCTGTACACTGCCAATAGGAGGTGACCGTATCGGCCTCCCCCATGCGGAGGGAGTTGAAATCCCAGATCAGGCGACTGGTCTCGGCGTCACTGGACAGGCGATGAGGGCATGTGAGTACGTGCCACACCGCTGCCGGGTCAGAGAGAGTTCCAGTGGTGAGGTCGCCGAGGAAGGGCTCGAGGGCGAGACGTTCAGCTAGAGGGGCCACAGGGACGAGGGCACGCACGGTACGACCTGCGTCATATACCTGGTCGGCCTGGGTGGAGTCAAAGGATAGGACAAAGTAGGGCCACAAGCCCTCTCCCTGTGTCCAGATCCGAAAGTTGAGCTCCTAGCTTTGGAACTGGTCTTCAGCCTAAAGCTGCAGCGGTAGGCTTTCGAAGTCCTTTGGCCTGTGGACGACACCAAGAGTGGAGCCTAAGACTGACTTCACCGTCTGCTGTTGGTGTTGGGTGTGTTACTATGCCAGGTACTACGTGGCATAGGATATTGCAGGGATCGTGTACCCGGGTGGAACAAAAGGTTCTTGGTGGCGTTGCGGCTGCTATTGCGACGGCTGCTGTTGCTGATATTGCGGCGGCTGCTGATACTGCTACTAAGGCTGCTGCGACGACAATGGTGTTCGTAGCTACAGTGCCGCTAGCTACTGTGTCAGCGTTACGAGCTGCTGGCGCAAAGCGGCAAGCGAATCTGTCGAGCCAGCATGACTCACAAAAGAGCCTACGGAGTGTTAGTGTTGTTGTAGCTGTTGTTGTTGTTGTTGTGGCTGCTACTGCTGCTGCTACTACTGCTGTTGCTATTGTTGCTATTGCTACTATTGCTACGGCTGCTGATGTTGCTGTTACTGCTGCTGTTGTGATTGCTGCTACTGTACCTACTTCTGCTGCTACTACTGTTGCTACTACTACTATTACTGCCGCTCGTGTTGCTGTTGAAGCATGGGCAACTGTTGCTGTTGCAACTGCTACAATTGTTGCAGGAAAGGGGTTCCTCCAACAGAGGAGGAACCCTCTTTGTTCTCTACCATGGTGTCCTTTGTTTCCCCTCCTTGTTCCCTTTTGTGTGTGGTGCTGATGTCAGCAGTTATGTCAGCCTAGAATGGCTGACGTCAGCAACAGTTGCTGCATTATCTACATGGTTGTTGTACATTTTTGTTGTTGTTGCTGACATCAGTAGTGACTTTAGTTGTGGATGCCTAACATCAGCTGGGGCCGTTGGTAGAGCCGCTGTTGTGTCAAGTGCAGGGCAGCTGTTTTTGCTGCTGCTGCTGGTGCTGGTGTGCTACTATAACTGTTGCTATTACTGCTACTGCGGCTCTTGTTGTAGTAGCAGCAGTAGCTACTACTATAGTTGCTGCCATTGTTGCTGCTACTGCTACGGTTGCTGTTGTTGCAGCAGATGCTACTGCTACTGCTGCTGTTGCTACTGCTAAGCTATTGCGTGCTGCTGCGGCTGCTATGGCTGTTGTACTGGCTGTGGTGGTGGTTGCAGCCATTGTAGGGCCACCTGCGAGATGGGGGATTTTTTTGTGTTTCCCCCTTTTTTGTTTTCTTCTCTTTTTCTTCTTCTTCGTTCATCACTATGAGCTGCAAGCTCGCTGCTCGCTACGAGCCGCGAGCTGCGAGCAGCGATCTCGCTACTCGCTACTTGCTACGAGCCGCAGGCTATGAGTAGCTGCTGCTGCTACTGGCTGCTGCTGGTTACTACTCGCTGCTACTGCTGTTGCAGCCGGTTGCTGCTGCTACGTAATGCTGCTACTAAGAGCTGCAAGTGTTGGCTGCTGTTGTTTCTTGCTGTGGGATGCTACTTCTACGAGCTACCGCGAGCTACTAATACTACCGGCTGCTACTGGTATACGCTGCTGCTGCTGGCTGCTGCTGCCACTACTCGCTGCGGCTACAAGGTGATGATGCTACTCCAGGTTGCTGCTGCTTGCTATTGTTGCCAGTCACTCCACCTGGTTGACGTCGTCACGTGCGTCATCGCCAGCAGGTGCCTAATGCAGCCTGCCGCTCACCTCCTTGCGTCACACGTGGGGGTCAGTGCTACTGGAAAAATCCGGCAGCATTTCTCCTTGCCCAGTGGCCGTGGGTAAAAATCAGACGCCACCTCCAGGCAGGTCAATGCTGCCGGGAAAAATCCGGCAGCATTTCCCCTGCACTGGCGCGTATGGGGGTCCGCTGGCATAGTCAGGGACCTGTACGCCAGTTGTCTGCTGCTGCTACTATTATGCTATGGCTATGATACCAAGCTAGAAACTGTTCTAAAGCGCAGGTCGAGGCTGTTGCATTGTTGATGTAGCGTGCGGGCTTCCACGCTCGTTGCTTAGTCTGCAGTCCCCTCAGTTTGCCACCCTAGAGTCTGAGTGCTGTTGCTCAGAGATGTGCGCACCAGTGTTAGCGCCAGAAAGCAACTGAGAAGTGGAAATGACTGATAAAGAGACAAGAATGAGAAACAATGGGAGACCTCTCCAAATTCTAGCTCCTCCCTAGCTTTGTAGAGCTTATTACTCAGTTTCTAAGCCAATCAGAAAATAGACACGATGGCCGGCAATGTTTTATGGTAGGCAGGGTTTTCTTGTAACAAATTGGTAGGGGAAGCTTGGCCCACTGGGCCAAAACCACGGTGATTGAGGGTCTCCGACCCTCGACCCATCCCGACCAATCGCCCACAGGCCAGGAACCCGCTCAAGCCATGAGGAGATGCCGGCCCGCGCTACATTTCTGGCAGGCAGGGTTTTCTCGGTGAGCCCTGCCAGATGGCCGACATCCCAAAACCCAAGCGTCGTCCGTTTTGCCTGGAAAATGGACCACACCAAAATATACACACTGCAAACGCAGTCATGTGGTCAGAATTGGCTAGAAAAACAACAGTGAGGAGTTATGGTTGCCCAAACCCAAGCAGCGTCTACGCTAATCCCCGGTACCAAAAGTGCCCAAAAATCATGAAACTTGGACCCTAGGCATAACACGACGTTACGAATGCAACAGTGCAGTCAAGCATGTCACTAGACGCACATAGACAGCATATACAACGACAGTGACTGCCGAGGAGGTCTGCCGATGGAGCTAAGCACGTTGGAGGAAGGAGGCTCCAACAAGCTGCGTGTAGGCCTCAGCGCGCGTTGCCTCCACCGGACGATACTCCAGCAGTGCCGCGTCTCGCTGTCAGTCATCTGCACGCCGATGTACACAACACTCGGGGACACAACAAAGTACACGTGAGAGATACGTGAAAAACCAACACCAGTGTCACGAGGAGACCCTCTTATCCTCTGACTGGTGTATGATGTGCATGACTCCTCGGATGGTCGAGACCCGGAAACTTGGTAGGATGTTCCAATGTCATGAGGAGACCTTCTTACCTTCATCCTCCTCCGCATGGACATCGGGCGTAGACTCTATGCTTGTATGGACAGCAGATGTATGTGTGTGTGTGTGTGTGTGTGTGTGTGTGTGTGTGTGTGTATGTGTGTGTGTGTGAGTGTGTGTGTGTATGTGTGTGTGTGTGTGTGTGTGTGTGTGTGTGGTTGACTGGTGTAGACCGTGGTTTTGCATAGGCTGTTGTTCCGTGCCTTGGCTCATTTGATCTGGCATTGATGGCTTTGTCAACCAAGAGGAGTGTTGGTTTGTGTGGCTTCCACCCGTCACTACCGACTTCAATGGATTACCCACATACACCATGTTGGTGGTATATGGTAGAGGAGAGCGTGACGACACGAAGGACCTCTGAAGAGTCGTGGGACTTCTCCAGCGTCTACGACAGCGCCAGAGAGACGCGGTCGATGCGTTCCAGCAGTCCTGTTGGCTTGTCGGGAGCTAGGAGAGTTTTCTCGGTGGGTTGAGATCGCACACCCGGTGGACAGTACCGGTGCTACAAGGAGACCCGATGACTGTAGTAGTGCTTCTAATGTTCAAAAAGCCATTTGCGATGTCTGGACGCTGATTCTGAGTGTTTCTATCACAGGTGGTATTTTCTCGGGGGTCGAGACCCGGGCACTCGGAGAGCTATTCCGGTGCCTCGAGGAGAAAACCTTTGTTGTTCACGTGGTCTCTACATTGTGCTCTGTTGGTTTTCGTACATCTCTCATTGTACTCTGTTGTGTCCTCCCGGCTTGTGTACATCGGCGTGCAAATGAATGACGGAGAGACTCGACGCTGCTGGAGTGTCGCTCGGTGGAGCCGACGCGCGCTGAGGCCCACTCACCGTTCGCTGGAGCCTCCTCCCTCTGGCAATGCGCTCAGCTCCATTGGCAGGCCTCCTCGGCGGTCGGGCCACTGGCGGTCACTGCCACTATAGATGTTGTTGGCATGCACCTAGCGCTGTGTCTAGTTGTGGCATTGCGTCTGCAGCATCATGTGGTGCCTAGGGTCCATGTCTCCTGCTTTATGGCCCTGTTTGGCATCGCTGACTGTCGTATGCACTGCCTGGGTTCGGGCAGCCATAACTATTTGCTGCTATTTTTCTAGCTGATTCTGACCGCACGACTGTGTTCGCAGCGACGGTATTATGGTATGGTCCAGTTTTCAGGCAAAACGGACGACGCCCGGGTTTTGGGCTGTCGGGCGTCTGGCAGGGCTCACCGAGAAAACCCTGCCTGCCAGAAAATAGGTCTAGGACTATTTTCTGCTTGGCTGGTTAGCTGAGTAACAAGTTCTATACTAGTGGTGGGGAGCTAGAACTTGGAGGGGTCTCCCATTGTTGCTCATTCTTCATTCCTGATCAGTCACTTTCAGTTTTCAGCTGCTTTCTGGTGCTAACACTGGCACGCGCGTTTCTGAGTAACAAACTCAGAGCTTCCAGACTAAGACTCTAGAGCAGCAGACTGAGGGGGCAACAGACTCAAGCAACGAGCGTGGAAGCTCGCACACTGCATCAACAACGCTGTTGCCCCAACCTGCTGCATAGGATTTCCAGCTTAGTATCAGAGCCAGAGCGTAGCAACAGCAGCACGAGACTGGTGTACAGGTGTTAGACAACGCTGGCGGATCCCCATACACGCCAGTGCACGGGAAATGCTGCCGGATTTTTTCCGGCAGCATTGACCCGCCTGGTGGCGGCGTCAGATTTTTTTCCCACGGCCACTTGGCCCGGGGAAATGTTGCCGAAATGTTTCGACAGCACTGACCCCCACGCGTGACGCGAGGAAGTGAGCGGCAGGCCGCGTCTGACACCTGCGTGCAACGATGCATGCTACAACGTCACCCAGGTGGAGTGACTAGCACCAGCACCCAACAGCAGCAGTCTGCAGCAGCGGCAGCCGCAGGCAACGGCAGTGAGTAGTGGCAGCAGCAGCCAGCAGCAGTTGCGTGCAGCAGCAGCAACGGGCAGAAGCAGCAGCTTGCAGCAGTCCGTAGCAGCAGCAACCCATAATAGAAGCCCGCAGCAGCAGCAACCTAAAGCAGCAGCCCGCAGCAGCAGCCCGTAGTAGCAGCCCTTAGCAGCGTCAGCAAGCAGCAGCTGTAACTGTGTGTAACAACAACAGCAGGTTGCAGCAGCCGCATCAGCAAGCCGCAGCAGCAGCGAGCTGCACCAATAGCAGCAACGAGCAGCTGCCATCAGCTGCCAGCAGCGGCTACTGCTGCTCGCAGACCGTAGCTCGCTGTGAGCGACGCGCTGTAGGCAGCGAGCCCACTGCTCGCAGCAAACAGCGGACTCATTGCTCGTCCACAGCGAGCAGCGGAGCCCGCTGTGACAGACGAAAAAAAGGAAAGAAAAAAATGATAAAAAAAATCCCCCACCCCACCAGCTTCTCTGCCGCGGCTGCAACAGGTACCTTAGCTGTTGTAGCAGCCACAGCAACTGCAGCAGCGTAGCAGCAACATTTTCTACTGCAAACATAGCCGTAGCCGCAACAGCAGCAGTAGTAGTAGCCGCAGTAGCAGCTGCTGGAGCAACAGTAGTAGCAGCAGCAGCAGCAGTTGCAACTACAGCAGTAGCAACAGTAGTAGCAACAGCAGCTGCAGCAGCGGCCCCAACAACCGCCACTGCTGATGTCAGCATCCCGTTGCTGACATCACCGCTGACGTCACTATAGACGTCATCAACTCACAAAAAAACAACAAAAGCAAGGGGCGAGGGAAGGGGGAAGAAAACCTAAGGGTGGGGAGGACGTCCGCCGCCCTCAGCTGACGTCATTGCTGACATTAGCAACAAAAAAGAACAAAAAAACCAAGGGGTACCAAACCATGGCTGGCAGCCCCACTGGAGAGGGGTCCTCTTGTATTGGGGGAACCCCCAGCCCCCCTTTCTTGTAGCGGCTGCACCAGTAGCAGCAGCGACAACAGTAGTAGCAGTAGCAACAACAACAACAGCAGCAGCAGCAGCAGAAGCAACAGTAGCAGCAACACCATCAGCAGTAGCAACAGTAGCAGCAGCAGCAGTAGCAGCAGTAGCAGGAGAAGCAGCAGTAGCAATAGGAACAGCTGTAGTAGCAGAAGCAGAAGCAACAGCAACAGCAGCAGTAGTAAACGCCCTCTGGCGTTGTTGGCGGCAACCCTTGACCCCCTCGCTACTCTTCAGCAACAGCTCGCCACCTTGACGCAGCAGCTTGCGACACTGCAGCCGTTTGGCCTCTCAGACTGCCACCAGTGCGCCGCCATCCTTCATCCCTCCATGGCACGCCAGCCCAGTTGTGTCTACTGCCACGGACTACCTGGCACACGAGCAGACTCAATGCCAGTGGCAGATAGTGACCTCCGTCCTTGGCCCCACTCTGGATGGCGGCCGCAGGCAAAAGGACTTTGAGACGCCATCGCCACCGCTTCAAGCCGGCGAGCAGTTCCGGAGCTGGGAGCTCAGCTTTCGGATCTGGGCACAGGGTGAGGACATGTGGGTATACTACACCCTCCCGTATGACCCCACCCTGGCCGACCAGTTGTATGATCTTGGTTGTGCCGTCCGTGCTTTAGTCCCTGTCGTCCCTCCGGGTTCCCGTCTCGCCCTCGAGCACTTCTTAGGCGACTTCACTGCTGGCGCAACCCCACACCCTACAGCCGCGTGGCACGTCCTCACTCGTCCCCATCGCCTATTCTGCGAGGCTGAGACCAGCCGCCTGCTACGGGAGTTCAACTCCCTGCACATGGGGGAGACCGAGACGGTCACCTCCAACTGGCAGCGGGCGGAGGACATCCTTCGTCGTCTCGGGACCTCTGCCCCACCCCCTCTAGGCGCGCTCCTCACCATCAAGCGCGGTGCCACCGACGCGTACACGGATGTCTTTGTCCACTACTCTCACGACGTCCTCTCCACCATGGCGGCCCAGGGCACCCTCATGCCCTGGGCATACGAGCTCTTCCTCCGGATTGAGAAAGCTCGTCTGCAGTCCCGACTCCAGTGCACGGAGGCTCTCACATCCCCTGCCATCGCCTCCATGGCCGTCACCTCCCCCGCTATAGCTACCTCATCGTCGTTGGGGAAGAAGAAGCATCGGAACAAGAAAGGCAAGGGTCAGCAGCTGCAGCGGCGGCAGCCGTCGACCGGGTCCAGCGGTGGAGGCTCGGTCTGGCCCAAACTGTGGCCAGCCCCGGCACGGGTGGTACACATGCCCTCTACCGACGGATGAGGCGCGCGTCATCGCTACCATGCGTTGCCAGTGGGAGCGCCGTCTCGCCTCTACCACCGTAGCTGTCGCCGGCTCTGACACCTTGGCCTTGTCCAGCAGCTCCACCACTCAGGTTGCTTTGTAAGTCCAGCCGACACTAGCGCCGCAGCCATCGGCACTGGCACAGTCCTCCTCCTACCCGGGCTCCGGCGTCGTCACCCCGCACTCCGTCTACACTCCCAGGCCGTCCTCCCGTGAGGGTCAGCTGGAGCAGTTCATCGCGCTCCAGCTCAGCCTGCCTCGCCCTCCTCCCCAGGGAAGTGCGAGTTGTATCACTTCCTGCTCTCCTGTCCAGCCCTGCATGACTGAGACTGAGCTACGGTTGTGCCCCATTTCCTTTTCTGTCTCATCGTCTCCCATGGTCTCCGCTACCCTTTCCCATGACGACGTTGTGTGGCTTGACGATTGGCAGTCTCGGTTCGCGCCTCCTTCCACCGCATCTGCGTCCCTTGCTTGCTGCCATGTGACTGTTACCGATCTGGCGACCCCGGTCCAGGACCCTGGTGAGAGCTGGATCATTAACACTGGGGCCACGCATCACATGACAGCCTCTCGTGAGGCCTTCAGTATGCTCGGTCCTGTAGGCGATGTCTTCGGTGTCAGGAACGGCCCTGGACAGGTGATGGCTCTCCGTGGTGTTGGCGTCGTTCGTTTCTGTGGTCCTGCCGGTGACGTCTTTCGGACTGATTTCCTCTTTGTCCCTGGTCTCGAGCTCAACCTCCGATCCATAACTGCCCTTGACCGCATGAGCATGGATGTTTTGCACTCGCGTGGTGTTGGCATAGTGTCGTTGCGTCTATCTAGTCTTGTGGTACTGCACACCACCGCCCGTGACAACCTGTGGCATGTACCTCGCCTCTCCTCCTCTCCTTCCGTCTCCTCCCTGTCGGCCGCCACAGGTCATGTGCTTGTCACCACTACGCTTTCTCCTCAGCACACTCACCTCTTACACCACCGCGTCTGCCACGTCCACTCTGTCGCCGTAGACAGCATGCTCCGCACCAAGCCGGCCAAGGGCCTTGACCCGGAGACTTCCCCCCTCCCGTGCCCCACTGAGTGCATTGATTACGCTCACGGAAAGATGCACCGGTCCACGTACCCCTTTTCTTCATCCCGTGTGTTTGCCCCTCTCGACCTTGTCCATTCGGATGTCATGGGCCCTCTCTCCACCGAGTCCGCCGGCGAGCATGGCCGCCATGTGCTCACCCTCACTGACGACTATTCTTGCTACTACTGGATCATCTGCCTTAGGCAGAAGAGCGATGTCGCCCGAGCCATCCAGGACTGGCTTGTCCTTGCGGAGCGGGTGTATGGCCGCTCTCTTTGCCACTTTTGCTCCGATCGCGGTGGTGAGTACATGGATGAGGCCGCGACCTTTTTCGCCTCCCGCGGGATCTGCCATGAGACATCCGCGCCCTACACACGTGCCCAGAACGGTGTCTCCAAACGGTGGAACCGTACCATGGTCGACGCCATCCGCACCATGCAGGTCGAGTCTGGTCTCTCCAATGGCTTCTATTTTGAAGCCATGGCCTACATGACCTGGGTATGGAACCGAATTCCCCACAGTCCCCTTCCCCGCTTGTCCACGCAGTACCAGCATAGTTGCGGTCAGCGAGCTAACCTCCGCCCGGCTTGCGTCCGAGGCTACGTGGCCATTGTGTGGCTACACGTCCCACAGCAGGGTGGCAAGCTCGCCCCCCGCGAACGTCCCTGCACCTTCCTCGATGTCTCTCGTCAGTCCAAGCCCTAGCGCTTCTAGGATCCCTCTCAGCACTGCATCGTCGAGTCCCAAAAGGCCCTCTTCTTCGAGGACCTGTTTCCTCGTGACCTCATTCGCTCCAGCTCGTCCGTGTCTATCCCATCGCGTGGGGGAGTGGTGAGTCTGTCCTCCTTCCTGACGCTCTAGATGACACATCCCTTAGTCCCTCAGAGCCGACAGTCCCAGTTGCGTCCGCTGGTCCCTCCGAGCCAGCAGCCCCAGTCGCGTCTGCTGGTCCCTCCGAGCCAGCAGCCCCAGTCGTGGCCGCTGGTCCCTCCGAGCCAGCAGCCCTAGTCGCTGCCGCTGGTCTCTCCGGGCCGGCAGCCTCAGTCCTGTCCACTGGCCCCTCTCACCTGGCAGCCCCAGTCGCGTATGCTCGTCCCTCCGGGCCAGCAACCCCAGTCGCGTCCGTTGGTCCCTCCGGGACGGCAGCCCCAGTCATGTCCACTGGTCCCTCTAAGCCGGCAGTCCCAGTCGCATCCGCTAGTCCCTCCGGGCCAGCAGCCCCAGTCGTGTCCACTGGTCCCTCTAGGCCGGCAGCCCAGTTCGCGTCCGCCGGTCCCTCCGGACCGGCAGCTCTAGTTGCGTCCTCTGGCCCCTCTGGGCCAGCAGCCCCAGTCGCGTCCAATGGTCCCTCCAGACCGGCAATCCCAGTTGCGTCCGCTGGCCCCTCTGGGCTAGCAGCTCCAGTCGCACCCGCTAGCCCCTCCGGGCCAGCAGCCTTGGTTGCATGTGCTGGCCCCTCCTCGCCAGCAGCCTCGTCCGCCTCCATTGGCCAATCAGACTGAGCGCCATCACCTACCCTGCCACGCTACACGCGTGGCCCAGGTGGCAGCCTCCAACCCAGACCGTCGGTGAGCGCGCAGACCGTCGCACCACGCTCCGTGGCGCCTCGGCCCCCCGTGGCCCCACGTATCTCCTCCACTCCCACAGTCGTGAGTGGGGACCCTGGCACCAAGGCCCTCAGCTTGACCACCTCGGCCATTATTGCAGAACTTCATCACAAGCACCAGCACTCTCTCATGGCTGCACTCACGTGCATCCCACCTGGGGCTCGGGATGCACACGCTCTCTCAGTCCGCTCCACAGCACGCTCGGAGGACCCAGCCACCCTCCGCGAGGCACGAGCCTCTCATGAGGTCGCACACTGTGATGTTGCCTACGCAGATGAGCTCGCCGCTATCCGACCGAACCACGTGTACGACCTCGTCGACCTTCTTCCAGGTCGGAAGGCCATCAGCGCCAAGTGGGTCTTTCGGCGCAAGTGGAAGCCGGACAGGTCCTTGGACAAGTACAAGGCCCGCCTTACAGCCAAGGGGTTTGCCCAGATTCCTGGGGTCGACTACGACCGGATCTTTGCCCTAGTTGGCCAGTTCTCCACTAGCCGGGCGCTCTTCAGCCTGGTCACCAAGCATGGGTAGGAGCTGCATCAGATGGATGTGAGCAACACTTTTCTCCATGGTTCACTGGAGGGTGAGGAGCTCTACATGGTGCAGCCCCCAGGCTTCGACAATGGCACTGGGAGAGTCTGGCGACTGCGTAAGGCCCTCCATGGCCTGAAGCAGTCGCCTCAGTGCTAGAACCAAGAAATCAGCAGCACGCTCCTTCGTGGCAGGCTCCAGCGCAGTACCGCTGACACCGCATTGTTTGTCAGTCTACGAGCCAAAAATTTTGCCGCTATTCTGGTTTACATCGACGATCGCCTCATTGCGTCGCCAGACACGGCTGCCATCCAGCGTGTCAAGGACTTGTTGCACACCGCCTACCAGATGAAGGATCTTAGATCTGCGAGAGTCTTCCTGGGCATGGAGCTCGAGCATGATCGCTCCCAGGGCGTCGTGCACATCCACTAGGCCGCCTATGTGTAGACGCTGTCCACCCGCTTTGCGAAGAACCTGCCACTCGTGCCGAGCGCATCCTCACCCATGTCACCTGATGGCCAGGTGAAGCTGAAGAGTCCTGACCCAGCTGTTGTGGGGGAGCCAGTTGACGTGACCACGTACCTGCGAGTCATCGGGTCACTGTTCCTGGCGACGACGACGCGTCGAGACATCGCGTTCGCCGTCAACCTCCTGGCCCAGTTTTCTCAGGAGCCGCGTCACCTCCACTACGAGGCCAATATCTGAGTACTACGCTATGTCGTCACGACTCCTCGGCGAGGCCTCATGTTCCACCGTCAGCCGTGTGTTGTCACAGTGGGCTACACCGACAATGACTGGGCCGGTAGTCCAGACGGTAAGAGTCGCACAGGCTGGATCTTTCTGATTGGCAGCACAGCTGTGTCCTGGCGTAGTGGCAAGCAGGGGTTCATTGCACGCAGCACTGCTGAGGCTGAGTACGTTGCTCTTAGCTCAGGTGCATGTGAGAGTGTGTGGTTGCATCGTCTGTTGTTCGAGTTGCATCATTCTGTCGCATCCATCACGTTACACTGTGACAATGAGAGTGCCATGGGCATCGCCGACAATGACGGCGTGCATCACACACGCACAAAGCACATCAACATTGATTATCACTATGTGTGTTCGTTGTTGCATAATGGTAGCATTAGCATCATGTGGGTTGAGACAGCGTGGTAGTTGGCTGACTTCTTGACCAAGGCTCTGAATCACGACTCGTTCAAGAAGGCTGTGAGTTCAGTCAACGTGCATCCGTGAGTGACTCTGTCTGTCCCTACTTGCGTTTCCGCTTGGCCTGGGGGAGTTTGGTCGTTGACTGTGTCTCTGCCCGCACATGTGCACTACGCCTGTGAGTCAAGGGGAAGTGTTGGTTTTCGTGCATCTCTCATTGTACTCTGTCGTGTCCTCCGGGCATATGTACATCGGCGTGCAGATGACTGACGGCGAGACTCGACGCTGCTAGAGTGTCGCTCGGTGGAGCCGACGCGCACAGAGGCCCACTCACCGTTCGCGGGAGCCTCCTCCCTCTGGCGATGTGCTTAGATCCATCGGCAGGCCTCCTCTGCGGTCGGGCCGCCGGCGGTCACTGCCACTGCAGATGCTGTCGGCATGCACCTAGAGCTGGAAATCCTAGGTGGCAGGTTGGGGCAGCATCGTTGTTGATGCAGCGTGCGTGCTTCCACGCTCGTTGCTTAAATCTGTTGCCCCCTCAGTCTCCTCCTATAGAGTCTAAGTCTGGAGGCTCTGGGTTTGTTACTCAGAAACGCGCGTGCCAGTGTTACCGCCACAAAGCGGCTGAAAACTGAAAGTGACTGATTAGGAATGAAGAATGAGCAACAATGGGAGACCCCTCCAAGTTCTAGCTCCCCCCGCTAGTGTAGAACTTGTTACTCAGCTAACCAGCCAATCAGAAAATAGTCCTAGACCTATTTTCTGGCAGGCAGGGTTTTCTTGGTGAGCCCTGCCAGACGCCCGACAGCCCAAAACTCGGGCGTCGTCCGTTTTGCCTGAACACTAGACCATACCATAACACCGACACTGCGAACACAGTCGACCGGTCAGAATCAGCTAGAAAAATATCAGCAAAGAGTTATGGCTGTCTGAACCCAGGCAGTGCCTACGACAATCAGCGATGCCAAACAGGGCCATACAGTAGGAGAAATGGACCATATGAACCGCATGATGCCACAGACACAATGCCACAACCAGACACAGCACTAGGTGCATGCAGAAAGCATCTGCAGTGGCAGTGACCGCCGGTGGTCCGACCGCCGAGGAGGCGTGCCGATGGACCTGAGCACATCGCCGGAGGGAGGAGTCTCCAGCGAATGGTGAGTGGGCATCAGCGCGCGTCCGCTCCACCGAGCGACACTCCAGCAGCGTCGAGTCTTGCCATCAGTCATGTGCACGCCTATGTACACAAGCCGGGAGGACACAACAGAGTACAATGAGAGATACACAAAAACCAACACTCCCCCATGACTCACAGGCGTTGTGCACATGTGCGGACAGAGACACAGTCAATGACCAAACTCCCCCAGGCCAAGCAGAAACGCAAGCAGGGACAAAGAGAGTCACTCACAGACGCATGCCGAATGAACTCACAACCTTCTTGAACGAGTCGTGCTCCAATGCCTTGGTCAAGAAATCAACCAACGGCCGTGCTGTCTCAACCTACACGATGCTGATGCTGCCGTCATGCAACAACGAATGCACATAGTGATACTCAACATTGATGTGCTTTGTGCATGTGTGATGCACGCCGTCATTGTCGGCGATGGCCATGGCACTCTCACTGTCAAAATGCAACGTGATGGATGCGACAGACTGACGCAACTCAGACAACACACGACGCAACCACACACTCTCACACACGCCTGAGCCAAGAGCAACATACTCAACCTCAGCAGTGTTGCGTGCAATGCACCCCTGCTTGACACTACGCCTGGACACAGCTATGCCGCCAATCAGAAAGATCCAGCCTGTGCGACTCTTACCGTCTGGACTGCCGGCCCAGTCATTGTCGGTGTAGCCCATTGTGACAACACACGGCTGACGGTGGAACATGAGGCCTCGCCGAGGAGTCGTGACGACATAGCGCAGTACTCGGATCGCGACCTCGTAGTGCAGGTGACGCGGCTCCTGAGAAAACTGAGCCAGGAGGTTGACGACGAACGCGATGTCTGGGCGTGTCATCTTTGCCAGGAACACCAGTGACCCGATGACTTGCAGGTGCGTGGTCACGTCAACTGGCTCCCCCACAACAGCAAGGTCAGGACTCTTTAGCTTCACGTGGCCATCGGGTGACATGGGTGAGGATGCGCTCGGCATGAGTGGCAGGTCCTCCACAAAGCGGGTGGATAGCGTCTGTATATAGGCGGCCTGGTGATGTGTAGGACACCCTCGGAGCGATCATGCTCGAGCTCCATGCCCAGGAAGACTCTGGCAGATCGAAGATCCTTCATCTGGTACGCGGCATGTAGCAAGTCCTTGACACGCTGGATGGCAGCCGTGTTTTGGCGACACAATGAGGAGATCGTCGACGTAAATCAGAACAGCGGCAAAAGTCTGGCCTTGCGGACTGCTAAACAGTGCGGGATCAACGGTGCTGCGCTGGAGCCCGCCACGAAGGAGGGTGCTGCTGATTTCTTGGTTCCAGCACTGAGGCACCGTACGCAGTCGCCAGACTCTCCCAGTGCCATTGTCGAAGCTTGGGGGCTGCGCAATGTAGAGCTCCTCACCCTCCAGTGAACCATAAAGAAAAGCGTTACTCATATCCATCTGATGTAGCTCCCACTTATGCTGGGCGACCAGGCTGAAGAGCGCCCGGCTAGTGGAGAACCGGCCAAGTGGGGCAAAAATCTGGTCGTAGTCGACCCCAGGAATCTGGGCAAACCCCTTGGCTGCAAGGCGAGCCTTGTACTTGTCCAAGGACCCGTCAGGCTTCCACTTGCGTCGAAAGACACACTTGCCGCCGATGGCCTTCCGACCTGGAGGAATGTCGACGAGGTCGTACACATGGTACTTTCGGTTAACGGCAAGCTCATTGTCGCAGGCAGCGTCCTAGTGTGCGGCCTCAGGAGAGGCTCGTGCCTCGCGCAGGGTGGTTGGGTCCTCGGGGCGTGCTGTGGAGCGGACTGAGAGAGCGTGTGCATCTCGAGTCCCAGGTGGGATGCGCGCGAGTGCAGCCATGACAGCGTGCCGATGCTCGTGATGAAGCATGGCGTAGCCCAGTGCGGAGCCCGGGTGAAGGTCTGCAATAATGGCCGAGGTGGTCAAGCCGAGGGCCTTGGTGCCATGGTCCCCACTCACGACCGTGGGAATGGAGGAGACACGTGGGGTCACGGGGGGTCAAGGCGCCATGGAGCGCGGTAGGATGGTCTGCGCGGTCACTGACGGTCTGGGTCAGAGGTTGCCGCCTGGGCCACGTGCGTGGCAGGGTAAGCGATGGCACTGAGTCCAACGGGCCAATGGAGGCGGACGGGGTTGCTGGCCCGGAGGGGCCAGCGGATGCAACCGGGGCTGCTGGCCCGGAGGGGCCTGTGGGCGCAACTGGAGCTGCTGGCCCGGAGGGGCCAGTGGACGCAACTGGGGCTGCCGGTCCGGAGGGACTGGCGGGTGGGACTGGGGCTGCCGGCCCGGAGGGACCAGCAGACGCGACTGGGGCTACCGACCCCGAGGGATCAGCGGACGCAACTGGGGCTACTGGCCCGCAGGGACCAGCGGACGCGTCTGGGACTGCCGGCTCAGAGGGACCAGTGGACACAACTGGGACTGCCGGCCAGGAGGGACCAGCGGACGTGACTGGGGCTGCTGGCCTGGAAGGACCAGCGGACGCGACTGGGGCTGCTGGCTCAAAGGGACTAGTGGACACAACTGGGGCTGCCGGCCCGGAGGGACCAGCGGACGCGACTGGGACTGCTCGCCTGGAGGAACCAGCGGACGTGACTGGGGCTACCGGCTGAGAGGGACCATTGGACACGAATGGGACTGACGGCTCAGAGGGACTGAGGGACGTGTCACCCAGAAGCGGTGGGACGGAGGACGGACTCACCTCTCCTCCACACGACGGGGTAGACACGGACGAGCCAGAGCAAACGAGGTCACGAGGAAACAGGTCATCGAAGTGCATCCAGGGACTCGACGATGTAGGGCCGGGAGGAATCCCAGAAACGCCAGGCCTTGGACTGACGATTGAAACCGAGGAAGGTACAAGGACTTCCGCGGGGGGTGAGCTTGCCACCCTGCTGCGGGACGGGAAGCCACACAATGGCTACGTAGTCCCAGATGCGAGCCAGGCTGAGGTCAGCTCACTGACGGCACCAATGCTGGTATGGCGTGGACTGGTGGAGAAGGGGACCATGGGAAATGCGGTTCTAGACCCAGGTCATGTAAGCCATGACTTCAAAATAGAGGCCATCGGAGAGACCAGACTCGACCCGCATGGTGTGACAACAACCTGGACGAGTGGCTACATCAGGCGGTGGGTATTCAGGGAGCACAAGCTTGTCATCCATGGGCACAGGCATGTGGTCAGACGCTGCGCTGTGGTGCATTGTGGTGTGCTCTTGTGTGGTGCATTGTAGTGAAATTGGTGTGCTGTGGTACACCGCACCAGCTACAGCAGCCATGTAGACCCCTACCCCTCGGGGCATGCAATGCCCTCCAACAGTAGTACAAAGCATCCGGCCAAGAGGGGCCAAGAGGGGGGGTCAATGTGCTAGGCATAAGTACACTTACCTTCCGAGCCAGGACAGGAGGGGGAGTTGGAGACCAAGAGCGAAGGGGCAGGTGGTGGGAAGCCCAAGGACAAGGAGGGGAAGGGGGAGAAGCAGTGACAAAAGTGAGTGGACGGTGTCGGCCATGGTACGGTTCTACCGTTCGGAGACACCTTTCTGGGCGGGCATGTAGGGCGCGGATGTCTCGTGGCGGATCCCGCAGGAGGCGAGAAAGGTCGTGGCCTCATCCATGTACTCACCACCGCGATCGGAGCAAAAGTGAGCGGCCACACTCGCGCTCTGCAAGGACAAGCCAGTCCTGGATGGCTCGGGCGACTTCGCTCTTCTGTCGAAGGCAGAAGACCCAGCGGTAGCGAGAATAGTCGTCAGTGAGGGTGAGGGCATAGCGGCCGTGCTCGCCGACGGACTCGGTGGGGAGAGGGCCCATGAAGTCTGAATGGACAAGGTCGAGAGGGACGAACGCACGGGAGGAAGACAAAGGGTACGTGGACCGGTGCATCTTCCCCTGAGTGCAGTCAATGCACTCAGTGGGACACGGGAGGGGGGAAGTCTCCGGGTCAAGGCCCTTGGCCGGCTGGGTGCAGAGTATGCTGTCTACGGCGGCAGAGTGGACGTGGTAGAGGCGGCGGTGCAAGAAACGAGTGTACTGAGGGGAAAGCGTACTGGTGAAAAACACATGGCCTGTGGCAGCCGACGAGGAGGAGACGGAAGGGGAGGAGGAGATGCGAGGTACATGCCACATGTTGCCACACGCGGTGGCGTGCAGTACGACAAGACCAGACGGACACAACGATGCAGTGCTAACATCACGTGAGTGCACAACGTCCATGCTCATGCGGTCAAGGGAAGTAACGGACAGGAGGCTGAGCTCAAGATGAGGGACGAAGAGGACATCGGTCAGAAAAAATGTCACCGAAAGGACCACGGAAACAAACGACGCCAACACCACGGACAAGCAACACCTGTCCGGAGCCTGTCCGGACACCGTAGACATCACCTACAGGACCGAGCATACTAAAGACCTTACGAGAGGCCGTTATGTGATGCGTAGCCCCAGAGTCGATGATCAAGGTCTCAGCAGGGTCCTGGACCGGGGTCGACAGATCGCTAACGGTCACATGGCAGCAAGCAATGGACGCAGACGCGGTGGAAGGAGGCGCAAACCGAGACTGCCAATTGTCAAGCCATGCAACGTCGTCATGGGAAGGGATAGCGGAGGCCATGGGAGACGATGAGACAGATGAGGAAGCGAGACACGGCCGTAGCTCAGTCTCAATCATGCAGGGCTGGGCAGGAGAGCAGGAAGTGATGCAACTCGCACTTCCCTCAGGAGGAGGGAGAGACAGGCGAAGCTGGAGCGCGATGAACTGCTCCAGCTGACGCTCACGGGAGGACGGCCCAGGAGTGTAGATGGAGTGCGGGGTGAATCGCCGGAGCCCGGGTAGGAGGAGGACTGTGCCGGCGCCGACGGTAGCGGCGCTAGTGTCGGCTGGACTAGCGAAGCAACCGGAGTGGTGGAGCTGCTGGACGAGGCCGAGGTGTCAGAGCCGGCGATCGCTACGGCGGTAGAGGCGAGACTTCGCTCCCATTGGTGATGCATGGTGGCGATGACGTGCGCCTCGTGCGTCAGTAGAGGGCACATGTACCACCCGTGCCCGGACTGGCCATAGTTATGGCAGACCAAGCCTCCACCGCTGGACCCGGTCAACGGCTGTTGCGGTTGTTGTTGCTGACCTTGCCTTTCTTGTTCTGACGCTTCTTCTTCCCCGAGGACGATGAGGTAGCTGCGACGGGGGGGGCGACGACCACGGAGTCGATGGCAGGGGAGGCGAGAACCTCCGTACGCTGGAGTCGGGACTCCAGACGAGCTTCCTCAATCCGGAGGAAGAGTTCGTATGCCCAGGGCATGAGGGTACCCTGGGCCGCCATAGTGGAGAGGACGTCATGAGAGTAGTGGACGAAGACGTCCGAGAACGCGTCAGTAGCACCGCGCTTAATGGTGAGGAGCGTAGCCAAAGGGGATGGGGCAGAGGTCCCGAGGCGACGAAGGATGTCCTCCGCCCGCTGCCAGTAGGAGGTGACCGTCTCGGTCTCCCCCTGTGCAGAGAGTTGAACTCCCGCAGCAGGCAACTGGTCTCAGCCTCGCTGAACAGGCGATGGGGACGAGTGAGGACGTGCCACGCAGTTGTAAGGTCTGGGGTGGCGCCAGCGGTGAAGTCGTCTAAGAACGGCTCGAGTGCGAGACGGGAAGCCGGAGGAGCGACAAGGACTAGAGCACGGACGGCACGACCAGCTTCCTACAACTGGTCGGCCAAGGTAGGGTCATACGGTAGGGTGTAGTATGCCCACAGGCCCTCATCTTGCGTCCAGATCCGGAAGCTAAGCTCCCAGCTCCAGAATTGCTCTCCGGCCTGAAATGGCGGCGGCGGCGTCTCAAAGTCCTTTTGCCTGCGGCCGGCGTCCAGAGTGGGACCAAGGACTAGGTCACTGTCTGACGTTGGCGCTGAGTCTGTTGCTGCGCCAGGTAGAGCATGGCAGCAGACACAGCTAGGCTGGCGTGTCCTGGAGGGATGAAGGATTGCGGCACATTGGTGGCAGTCTGAGAGGCCAACGGCTGCAGTGCCACAAGCTGTTGCGTCAAGGCGGCCAGCTGTTGCTGAAGAGCAGCGAGGGGGTCAGGTTTGCCGCCAACGACGCCAGAGGGCGTCTGCTGCTACTGATACTGCTGCTGCTACTACTGCAACTGCTTCTGTTGCCACTACTACTGCTGTTGTTCCTGTTGTTGCTGCTGCTCCTGCTGTTGCTGCTGCTGCTGCTATTCCTGCTGCTGGTGGTGGTGGTGCTGCTACTAATCTTCTGCTACTGCTGCTGCTACTGCTGCTGCTGTTGCTGCCACTCCTGCTGTTGCTGCTGCAGCTACTGCTTCTGCAGCAGCCGCAGCAAGAAAGGGGAGCTGGGGGTCCCCCCAACAGAGGAGGACCCCTCCCCAGTGGGGCTGCCAGCCATGGTTTGGTGCCCCTTGGGTTTTTTCGTTTTTTTTGTTAGTGATGTCAGTAGTGACGTCAGCTGAGGGCGGCGGACGTCCTGCCTACCCTTAGGTTTTCTTCCCCCTTCCCTTACCCCTTGTTTTTGTTGTTTTTTTTGCGAGTTGATGACGTCTGTAGTGACGTGAGTAGTGACGTCAGCAATGGGATGTTGATGTCAGCAGTGGCGGTTGTTGGGGCCGCTACTGCACTTGCTATTGCTACTTCTACTACTACTGCTCTTGGTGCTACTGCTGCTACTGCTACTGCTGTTGCTAGAGCTGTAGTTACTGCTGCTGCTGCAGCTACTGCTGCTGCAACTGCTACTGCTGCTACTATTGCTACTGCTGCTGCGGTTGGTACTGCTGTTGCTGCGGCTGCGGCTATAGTTGCATTAGCAACTTCTACTACTGCGGGCTGTTGCGGCTGCTGTGGCTGCTGCAATAGCTAAGGCAGCTGCTGCAGCCGCGGCAGAGAAGCTGGTGGGGTGCGGGATTTTTTTCTCGTTTTTTTCTTTCTTTCGTGTATCGCAGCGGGCTCCGTTGCTCGTTGTGGGCAGCGGACAGTGAGCCTGCTGTTTGCTGTGAGCAGCGGGCTCGCTGCCCGCAGACTGTCGCTCGCAACGAGCCGCGGGCTGTGAGGAAGAGCAGCCGCTGCTGGCTATTGCTGGCAGCGACTCGCTGCTGCTGCTGCTGCTACAGCTTGCTTTTGCGGCTGCTACAACCTGCTGCTACTACCGCTATACGCTGCTACAACTGCTGCTTGCTGCTTGCTGCTGCTGCTACTCGCTGCTGCTGCGGGCTGCTACTGCGAGCTGCTGCTTCTGCTCGCTGCTGATGCTGCACGCAGCTGCTGTTGGCTGCTGCTGCCACTGCTCGCTGCCGTTGCCTACGGTTGCCACTATTGCAGACTGTTGTTGTTGCGTGCTGGTGCTAGTCATTGTACCTGGGTGACGTTGCCGCGTGCATCGTGGCCCGAAGGTGTCGGACGCGGCCTGCCGCTCACCTCCTTGCGTCATGCGTGGGGTTCTGAGTTGTCGAAAAAAAATTGGCAGCATTTCCCCTGGCCCAGTGATCGTGGGAAAAAATCTGACGCCGCCATGAGGCGGGTCAATGCTGCCGGAAAGAATACGGCAGTATTTCCCCTACACTGGCGCGTATGGGGGTTCGTCGGCGTTGTTTGGCAACTGTACTCCAGTCTTCTACTGCTGCTGCTACGCTCTGGCTCTGATACCAAGCTGGAAATCCTAGGCGGCATGTTGGGGCAGTAGCGTTGTTGATGCAGCGTGTGTGCTTCCACGCTCGTTGCTTAAGTCTGCTGCCCCCTCAGTCTGCTGCTCTAGAGTCTAAGTCTCGAAGCTCTGGGTTTGTTACTTAGAAACGCGCGCGCTAGTGTTAGCGCCAGAAAGGAGATGAAAAGTGAAAGTGACTGATTAGGAATGAAGAATGAGCAACAATGGGAGACCCCTCCAAGTTCTAGCTCCCCCCCACTAGTGTAGATCTTGTAACTCAGCTAACCGGCCAATCAGAAAATAGTCCTAGACCTATTTTCTGGCAGGCAGGGTTTTCTCGGTGAGCCCAGCCAGACGCCCGACAGCCCCAAACCCGGGCGTCGTCCGTTTTGCCTGAAAACAAGACCATACCATAATATCAACACTGCGAACGCAGTCGTGCGGTCAGAATCAGCTAGAAAAATAGCAGTAAAGAGTTATGGCTGCCCGAACCCAGGCAGTGCCTACGACAGTCAACGATGTCAAACAGGGCCATAAAGCAGGAGACATGGACCCTAGGCACCGCATGATGCTACAGATGCAATGTCACAACCAGACACAGCGCTAGGTGCATGCAGACAGCATCTGCAGTGGCAGTGACCGCCGACGGCGGTCACTTGGAGAGCTGTTCGTCTGACATGTGTATGATGTGCATTACACGGGTTAATGTGCGTGTGCATCACTCCTCTCATGGTCGAGACCCAGTCACTTGGTGGGCTGTGCCAGTGTCCGGGGAGATCCTAGATGGATAGCAGATGTGTGTGTGTGTGTGTGAGTTCATTCATGCATATTATGGCCTGCCATACGCTGTTGTTCCGTTCCTTGGCTCACTTTCTTCCGGCGTTGACGGCCATGTCAGCCAGGGGGAGTGTTGGTTTGTGTGGCTTCCACCCGTCACGACCGACGCTGATGGATTACCCATAAACCCACATTGGGGGTATATGGTGGAGGAGAGCGTGACGAAACGACACGCCTTCGGAGTGTCCCGAGACTTCTCCAACACGTACGACAGCGCCGGCAAGACGCGGTGGATGCGTTCCGGTAGCCCTATGGGCTTGTCGGGAGCTAGGAGAGTTTTCTCGGTGGGTTGAGACCCGCGCACCCGGTGGACTATACCGGTGCGACGAGGAGACCAGGTGGCTGTACTAGCGCTTCCGATGTTTGGAAAGCCGTGTGTGATGTCTGGACATTGATTCTGAGATTTTCTGACACTGCTCCTATTTTCTCGGTGGTCGAGACCCGGGCACTCGGAGAGTTGTTCCGGTGGCTCGAGGAGACCACCGTTATTATTATCGTAGTGTACGTGGTGTGTTCTCCCCGCTGACTAGTTTGGGCTCAATGGGGGTGACGGGGCCTAGCTGTCGGCGTCCCTACTTAAGCCCGCTAGGGGCTCATTTGTACTCTCTCTCCTTGTTCTTTTATATTCAGCGTTCCAGACTTAGCCAAAATCTTGCCGTCTTGCATCGCACTCACACACACAGCTCATGTTCGTTATTGCATGGGCCTGCATGCCCTAAAATATTTCCAATTTGGTATCAAAGCACAGGGGGGCGTGTGAGCAGTAGAAGCAATAGTAGTGGGCGGAACGCGAAGAGAACGCGCCACGTGGCGCCACGCCGGCAGCACCGTGAGGGAGCGTGAAGCGACTGCACGTGAACGCCACAGGGGCGGTGAGCCGCGCACAGCAGCACTAGCGACTGCGGTGGCAACAGCAAAAGCAACAACAGCAGCAGCCACTGCAGCAGCGGCGACAGCAGCAGTAGCGTGTAGCAACGACGGCAGCAGCAGCAGCGCATCAGCCGCTGTAGCAGCAGCGTCAGCAGCAGCAGCATATAGCAGCAGCAGCAGCAGCAGCCACTACAGCAGCAACAGCAGGGGCGACAGCAACAAGCAGTAGCGGCGGCATCAGCAAGTAGCAGCAATAGCCGCGGCGACAGCAGGAAGCAGCAGCAGCAGCTGCTACTTAGAGCAGCAGCAGCAACCGCAGCAGCTGCACCTCCCGCTGCAGCTGCTGCCGCCGCTGCGAGGAGGGCCTCGCAGCCCTCCTCTGAGGGGGGGCCCTCTGAGGGGACCTGTCGGCCACGTTCGCACCCCTCTCCCCTCCTCCCCTTCTCAAGGGGGCCCTCAGAGGGCCCCGCCGAGCCCCTCCAAGGGGCCCTTCGGAGGGGGCCCGTGGGCCCCCTCGGCCCCGTCGGCCCCGTCGGCCGACCAACGGAGGGGCCGGGTAAGAGGGGCGGACAGGACCCCCGCCCCCCCCCCCCCCCCCCCCCCCCCCCCCCC
>SZWC01002010.1:142698-156953 GCA_023375785.1 Penium margaritaceum | reverse complement strand
AGCATGCCGATGCTCGTGATGAAGCATGGCGTACCCCAATGCAGAGCCCGGGTGAAGGTCTGCGATAATGGCAGAAGTGGTCAGGCCGAGAGCCTTTGTGCCAGGGTCCCCACTCACGACCGTGGGAGTGGAGGAGACACGTTGAGCCACAGGGGGTCGAGGCGCCATGGAACGGGGAGCGACAGTCTGCGCGCTCACAGTTGGCCGAGGTCGGAGGCTGCCGCCTGGGCCACGTGTGTAGCGCGGTCGGGCAGAAGATGGTGCTGAGTCCGACGGGCCGACGAAGGCGGACGGTACTGCTGGTCTGGAGGAGCCAGTAGATGCAACAGGCGCTGCTGGGCCAGGGGAGCCAGCGGGCGCAGCTGGGGCTGCCGGTCCAGAGGGGCGAGTGGACGCGTCTGGGGCTGCTGGCCCGGAGGGGCCAGCGGACGCGACTGGAGACGTCGGCCCAGGGGGGCCATCGGAAGCGGCTGGGACTACCGGCCCGGAGGGACCAGCGGACGCGACTGGGGCTGCCGGCCTGGAGGGACCAGTAGATGCGACTGGGGTTGCCGGCCCGGAGGAGCCGGCAGACGCGACTGGGGCTGCCGGCCCGGAGGGACCAGCGGACGCGACTGGGGCTGCTGGCCCGGATGGGCCAGCGGATGCGACTGGGGCTGCCGGCCCGGAGGGGACAATAGACGCAATTGGGTCAGCTGGCTCGGAGGGGCCAGCGGCCGCGACCGGGGCTACCGGCTCAGAGGGACAGGGTGATGTGTCACCCGGAAGCGACAAGATGGAGGACGGACTCACCACTCCCCCACGCGACGGGAGGGACACGGACGAGCCGGAGTGGATGAGGTCGCTGGGAAACTGGTCCTCGAAAAAGAGGGCATCGCGGGACTCGACGATGCAGTGTCGGGATGGGTCCCAGAAGCGCCAGACCTTGGACTGACGAGACACACCGAGAAAGGTGCAGGGGCGTCCGCAGGGGGCAAGCTTGCCGCCCTGCTGTGGAGCGGGCAGCCACACAACGGCTACGCAGCCCCATACGCGAGCCGGGCGGAGGTCAGCCCGCCGACCGCACCAGTGCTGATAGGGCGTGGACTGGCGGGGAAGGGGACCGTGGGGAACCCTGTTCCAGACCCAGGTCATGTAGGCCATGGCCTCAAAGTAGAAGCCATCGGAGAGACCTGACTCGACTCGCATGGTGCGGACGACGTCGGCCATGGTGCGGTTCCACCGCTCGGAGACGCCGTTCTGGGCGGGTGTGTAGGGCGCAGACGTCTCATGGCAGATAGCGCGGGAGGCGAGAAAGGTCGTGGCCTCACCCAGGTACTCGCCACCGCGATCGGAGCGAAAACGACGTAGGGGGCGGCCACACGCGCTCCGCGAGGACAAGCCAGTCCTGAATGGTTCGGGCTACATCGCTCTTCTGCCGAAGGCGGAAGACCCAACGGTAGCGGGAGTAGTCGTCCGTCAGAGTGAGGACATAGCGGCCATGCTCGCCGACGGACTCGGTGGGGAGAGGGCCCATGACGTCCGAGTGGACAAGGTCAAGGGGGGCGGACGCCCGGGAGGAAGAGAGGGGGTACGTGGACCGGTGCATCTTTCCCTGAGCGCAGTCAATGCACTCAGTGGGGCATGGGAGAAGGAAGGTCTCCGGATCAAGGCCCTTGGCCGGTTGGGTGCGGAGCATACTCTCTACTGCGGCAGAGTGGACGTGACAAAGGCGGCGGTGCAAGAGGCGGGTGTGCTGGGGAGAAAGCGTGCTGGTGACGAACACATGACCGGTCGCAGCCGACGGGAAGGAGACGGGAGGGGAAGAAGCGAGACGGGGAACGTGCCACAAGTTGCCACAGGCGGTGGCGTGCAGTACGACAAGACCCGACGGACGCAACGACACAGTGCCGACACCACGTGAGTGCACAAATTCCATGCTCATGCGGTCAAGGGCAGTCACAGACAGGAGGCTGAGCTCGAGACCAGGGACGAAGAGAACATCGGTCAAAAAGACATCACCGGCCGGACCACGGAAACGAACAACGCCTACCCCACGGACCGGCAATACCTGTCCGGAGCCCGTCCGAACACCGGAGACATCGCCGACGGGACCGAGCATACTGAAGGCCTCGCGAGAGGCCGTCATGTGATTTGTGGCCCCGGAGTCGATGATCCAGGTCTCAGCAGGGTCCTGGACAGGGGTCGCCAGATCAGTCACGGTCACATGGCAACACGCGAGGGACGCGGACACGGTGGACGGAGGCGCGAAACGAGACTGCCAGTCGTCAAGCCATGCAATGTCGTCAACGAGTGGGGTGGATGAGATCACGGGAGACGACGAGACAGACGAGGAGACTGGACAGGATCGCAGCTCAGTCTCAGTCATGCAGGGATGGGCGGGAGGGGAGGAGGTGACTCAACTCGCACTTCCCTGGGGAGGAGGGCGAGGGAGGCCAAGCTGGAGCGCGATGAACTGCTCCAGCTGACGCTCTCGGGATGACGGCCCAGGAGTGTAGACAGAATGCGGTGTGACGGCGCCGAAGCCCGGGTAGTAGGGTGACTGAGCCGACGAGGGCAGCGGAGGTGCCGAAGGCTGAGGGTACCACTGCTGCGGGTAGTACTGCTGCGGCGCGGGTGGCTGCAGGACAGGCGGAGTCGTCGGAGTGGGAGCGGTGCTGGATGAGGTCGGAGTGGTGGGACCAGCAGCAGCAACGACGGCAGAGGCGAGGCGGCGCTCCCGCTGGCATCGCATGGTGGCAATGACACGGGCCTCGTCCGTCGGGAGAGGGCACGTGTACCACCCGTGCCCAGGCTGGCCACAGTTGTGGCAGACCGAGCCACTACCGCTGGGACCGGTCGATGACTGCTGCTGCTGCTGTTGCGATGGACCCTTGCCCTTCTTGTTCCGGCTTTTCTTCTTCTTCCCTGAGGGCGATGAGGTAGCTGCGACAGGGGAGGCAATGGCCACAAAGGCAACGGCAGGGGTGGCAACGGCAGGGGATGCAAGGGCTTCTGCGCGATGGAGCTGGGACTCCTGGCGAGCTTCCTCAATGCGGTGGAAGAGCTCGTATGCCCAAGGCATGAGAGTGCCCTGGGCCTCCATGGTGGTGAGGACGTCCTGAGGATAGTGGACGAAGACGTCAGCGTATGCGCTGGTGGCGCCGCGCTTGATGGTGAGGAGCGCGGACAGTGGGGGTGGAGCCAACTTGCTGAGTCGACGGAGGATGTCCTCCGCTCGCTGCCAGTAGGCAGTGACCGTCTCGGCCTCCCCCATGTGGAGGGAGTTGAACTCCCGGAGCAGGCGGCTGATCTCAGCGTCGCTGGACAGGCGATGGGGTCTGGTGAGGACGTGCCAGGCGGCTGCCGGGTCTGGGATGGCGCCAACAGTCAAGTCGCCGAGGAAGCGCTCCAGGGCAAGGCGGGAAGCTGGAGGGGCGACGGGTACAAGGACGCGGACGGCGCGACCAGCGTCATATAGCTGGTCGGCCTGGGTGGAGTCGTAGGGGAGGGTGTAGTAGGCCCACAGACCCTCACCCTGCGCCCAGATCCGGAAGGTGAGCTCCCAGCTCCGGAACTGCTCGCCGGCCTGAAGCGGCGGTGGCGGAGTCTCAAAGTCCTTCTGCCTACGGCCGGCACCCAGAGTGGGGACAAGGACGGAAGTCACTGTCTGCCATTGGCGCAGAGTCTGCTGTTGTGCTAAGTAGTATGTGGCGGCGGACACCGTGGGGCTAGCGTGCCCTGGAGGGACGAACGACGGCAGCGCGCTGGCGGTGGTTTGGGAGGCGACTGGATGTAGTGCCGCAAGCTGCTGTGTCAACGCGACGAGTTGTTGCTGAAGAGCAGCGAGTGGGTTAGGGGTGCCGCCAACGTTACCAGTGGGTTGTTGCTGCTGCTGCTGCTGCTGCTGTAGGGGCGGCGGCTGCTGCTGCTGCAGAGGCGGTGCCTGCTGCTGTATGGGCGGCGGCTGCTGCTGCTGCAGCGGTGGCGGCTGCTGCTGTAGAGGCGGCGGCTGCTGCTGTTGTAGCGGCAGTGGCTGCTGTTGGATGGACGGCGGCTGCTGCTGCAGCGGCGGTGGCGGCTGCTGCTGTAGAGGCGGCGGCTGCTGCTGCTGCAGCGGCGGTGGCTGCTGCTGCTGTAGCGGCGGCGGCTGCTGCTGTAGAGGCGGTGGCTGCTGCTACTGCAATGGCGGCGGCTGCTGCTGCAATGGCGGCGGCGGCGGCGGAAGCTGCTGGTCCTGTGGCGGCTGTGGCTGCTGCTACTGTAGCGGCGACGGGTGCTGCTGTTGCTGCTGCTGCTGCAGCAATCGCTGCAAGAAAGGAGGGGTGGGGGTCCCCCCATCAGAGGAGGACCCCCCCTCGCCTGGACTATCAGCCATGCCTTGGTGTCTGTTTTTTTTTTGTTGTCTTTGTGTTGCTGCTTCAACAAGAGGTTGGGGGAGTGGGAAGTTTACCCACTCCTCTGGCCTTCCCCCTTTCCCCTTTCACCCTCCTCCTTTTTTTGTTGATGATGTCAACAGTGACGTCAGCAGTGACGTCAGTAGTGACGTCAGCAGAGGGGTGCTGACGTCAGCAGCGGCGAATGTTGGGGCCGTCGCTGCTGCTGTTGGTGCTGATGCTGCTATAGCTGCTGCTACTACTGTTGCTGCTATTGCTGCTGCTGCTGCTGCTGCTACAGCTGCTGCTGTTGCTGCTGCTGCTGCTGCTGCTGCTGCTGTTGCTGCTGCTGCTGCGGGTGCTGCAGCTGCTGTTGCTCGTGCTACGAGCTGCAGCAGTTGCTGTGGCTGTTGCTGCTGTAGCTGCGAGCTGCTGTAGCTCGCTGTTGCAGCTGAGTGCTGCTGCAGCTGCTACGTGCTGCAGCAGCTGCTCGCTACAGCTGCAGGCTGCTGCAGCGAGCTGCGGGGGTGGGGGATTTTTTTTTGTTGTCTCTTTTTTTTGTTTTTTTTTTCCTTTGTCACAGCGGGCAGCAGCCCGCTGTCTGCTGCGAGCAGCGGGGTGCTGCTCGCCCAGCAGCAGCGAGCTGCTGCTCGCTGGTAGCAGCGGGCTGTTGCTCACTGCGAGTAGCAGGCAGCAGCAGCCGCGGCTGGCAGCTGCTGCTCGCTGCTGTTGTTGCTGCTGCTGCAGCTGGCGGCTGCTGCAGCTTGCTGCAGCAGCTGCTGCAGCCCGCTGCTGCTGTTGCACGCTGCTGTAGCTGCTGCGTGCTGCGGCTGCTGCCTGCTGCTGTTGCGGGCTGCTGCAGCCGGCTGCTGCTGCGGGCTGCTGCTGCTGTTGCACGCTGCTGCTGCTGCTGCTGTTGTTGCGAACTGCTGCTGCTACGGGCTGCTGCTGCTGCTGCTGCGAGCTGCTGCTGCTGCTGCTGCGAGCTGCTGCTGCTGCGGGCTGCTGCGAGCTGCTGCTTCTGCCTGCTGCTGGTGGTGGTGCCAGTCACTGCACCTGGGTGACTTTGCCGCGTGCGTCGTCGCCCACAGACGTCAGACGCCGCCTGCCGCTCACCTCCTCGCGTCACGCGTGGGGGTCAGTGCTGCCGAAAAAAATTCGGCAGCATTTCCCCTAGCCCAGTGGCCCTGGGAAAAATTCTGACGCCGCCACCAGGAGGGTCAATGCTGTCGGAAAAAATCCGGCAGCATTTCCCCTGCACTGGCGCGTATGGGAGGTCCGCCGGCGTTGTCTGGCACCTGTTCGCCAGTCTTCTGCTGCTGCTGCTACGCTCTGGCTCTGATACCAAAAAGGAAACTATGCAGCAGGTTGGGGCAGCAGCGTTGTTGATGCAGCGTGCGGCCTTCCACGCTCGTTGCTTAAGTCAGCTGCCCCCTCAGTCTGCTGCTCTAGAGTCTGTCTGGAAGCTCTGGGTTTTGTTACTCAGAAACGCGCGCGTCAGAGTTAGCGCCAGAAAGCAGCTGAAAACTGATAATGACTGATTAGGAATGAAGAATGAACAGCAATGGGGGACCCCTCCAAGTTCTAGCCCCCCCCCCAGCTCTGTAGAGCTTGTTACTCAGTTCATCAGCCAATCAGAAAATAGCTCAGTTCAGGCTGGCAGGTTTTCTCGGTGAGGCCTGCCAGGCAGCCGACAGCCCAAAACCCGGGCGTCGTCCGTTTTGCCTGAAAACTGGACCATACCATAATACCAACGCTGCGAACGCAGCCGTGCGGTCAGAATCTGCTAGAAAAATAGTAGCGAGGAGTTATGGAAGCCTAAACCCAGATAGTGCCCACGATGGTTTATGCTGCCAAACAGGGCCATGCAACATGCAACTGGAACCCTAGGCAGTGCATGACGACTCAGGCACGACAGTACGCGCTGGACGCATGCAAACAGCGACTGCGGCGGCAGTGACTGCCGGCAGTGCGACCGCCGAGGAGGCCTGCCGATGGAGCTGAACACGTCGCCGGAGAGAGGAGGCTCCAGCGAACCGCGAGACGACCTCAGCGTGCGTCGGCTCCACCGGACGACACTCCATCGGCGTCGAGTCTCGCCGTCAGTCATCTGCACGACGATGTACACAAGCCGGGAGGACACAACAGAGCACAATGAGCGCAAAAAACCAACATGGTTTGGAAACCGACAAAAAGATTTTTTTCCCCGGGCAAATATATCCGAGCTGCTGTGTATGCGCCACGCACCTATGCCAACTGTCGAGCGCAGATCGTGACGAAGGCAGGGGCCTGTTTTGAGAGCGCATGTCAGCGCAATGTCGAGAAAGTAATCTGATCTCACGTATTTGCCGCGTTTCTAAACGTATGTCTATCGACGACTGCTACCCTCGTAATTGTCTATCCTATACGCCGAACGGTCAGCAGATTTAGATGAATACCGAATTTTATTAGAACATTACGTGGCTGAACAGGGTGCAGGATCCTTCAATCCAACTTCGAACTGCTGCGCTGAACTCGGCGGATGCCAACATCTATTCAGTTCTCGTCAACTGCGACGATAAAATGTTTTCCATTCTTTTATGACGTTGCATGCGGTCCGATCTGGTTGGTCGGCGACAAGTCAATGGCGCGCCACTCCATTCATTGCATTCTATTCGTTCATATCCGAGATTTTTTCATCGAAAATGCAAATCTCGCTTGTGTAATGCGCGTTAGTAGCGAATATTTGCCTCGATGTTTGTCAACTAAATTTCTTGCTATGGTCGGTGGCTGCCACCATCGCCATTCACAGGTCAAAAACAGGCATTCGAGAGTGTGGCTCTTCGATTTTAGGCGTTTCCGCTCAACGAGGACCCAAGGCAACATCGGGGAGACACGACAAAACGCGGGCGTGACTCCGCTTCAAAGGTAGCGTCGAATCAGGCAGTCCGCATAGTTTTATCCTTTTTTGCCATACATCGATTTCTTCACCTTTGCCCCTTCCGTGAAATTGGCGGCTGTCAACATGACTGTTTTTCGCCCTCGCACGGGCATCCGATGGGAGGGCACTCCTAATGCAGGCTGCTCCGATCAACCAGGACGTGCTACGGCATCATCCAGGTATGACTTCCAACGGCAGGCAGCTCGCGTCAAGAGGGGGGGTCGATCTAGGCACCTCTCTCAAATTTATCCTTAATGATATCCAGAATCGCAGGCGTTTGACGGCTATGGCGAGTGTGAAATTGTGACATCACTAGTTCTGTAGCGCCCGACCGGCGTCACGTGGATCAAGCGTGGGTCCCTGTCATGTGGGCGGTTGGATAGGATGGCTTGAGAGTCAGATACCCGCAAGTACCGCGGTTTTGGCCTAGTTGGCCAAGGGTTCCGCCCAATCTGCTTCATTTGTATTAGAGCGCCGGGCTTCGAGACTGTCGTGCGGATGCCGAGGGCGGCTCACTCTTAGTGTGGGTGAGTATAGAGAGCGGCCGGAGCCACGTGGATCAAGCGGGATTCCCTGGCCTGTGCGCGGTTGGACGGGATGCCTTGAGAATTGGAGACCCTCAAGCATCGCGGTTTTGGCCTAGTCGGCCAAGGATTCCGTCCAATCCACTTTATGTTGCATGAAACAAAATCTAAGAATATGCAAGGGTTAGCAATTAGCGAAAAAAATATTTAAGGCAAGTCTAGTGTCGTAAAAGTTTCTTTTCAAAAAGGATACAGTAAGGGATTACCTACGAAATTCCATTATGTATATGCCCTACCCGACGATCGGAAGAAAATTACGGTATCTTATCTGGCGTTTGGAAGAATAACACTCCCCTACCCACTGGCCTGAAATGTTGACACTGAACCCGCAAACAACAAGAAATCGCAGCATGTCGACGCTACATGCGATGTGTGTCGACATGCTGACGTCGACAGTTTTGTTGCACATTCACAAACCCCTCTCTTGAGGGATTTGTGAGTGTTTTATTGGGGATTTGCATATGGTTTGCATGGGGGGTCCGAGACTCCCCATGCTTTGAACGGGAACCTGTTGGGCCCCGCTGCTACGGGGCCCCGCAGGAGCCCGTGCAAAAATAAAATCCTGAAACCAAGATTGCAATTAGGGGTTGGGTTTGACTAGGATTTGCATGTAAAACCTTTGGAGTTTGCGAGTAAGGGAAGTAAAATGAGCTTTTCCGCTCGATCTTGAAAACGGGTGTTTTTGCTCAGTCGCAATTCTCGCATGGGAGCGAGAGTCGTGAGGGGGGTCGACATGCCCCACCTCGCTTCGATGGATCAGCGGTGCATGCCGTTGATCGAGCATGGTGAAGCGAGTAGGCAGAGGAGTCTTATTTCTTAAGTCACCGGGCAGGGTGTAACAAACCCCCTCTCGGATTGGATAGAAGGGTTATTATGTCCTTAAAGATTGTCGACACATACAAGGTCAGCTCATATAAGGCTCTCTCCACTCTCCTTGTAGGTGATCCTACCTGTCCAACATATAAGGAATATACAATCGTTTCAGTTGTGCAAAATGCACATGACAAGTCTAATGAAATTTTTATATTTTAGAATGCATGAATGGAACGATGTCCACAATGAGTTTAGGACCTGCCTAAAGGTCCTAAGGACCTGACTAAGGTCCACATCCCTCCTTTTTAGTCACAACATCCACACGTGTTGTAGCGAAATGTTAAGCAGGTAGCATAGCCACAAATGAGATTGTCAACACCTCCAAGTTTGTAACAATTCTCTTGGTCGTTGAGTCCGTTATTGTGGCCCAACCACTTGACGGTGTACTTCATGAATTATCCTCCTCATCAATGTTTGCATGTATCCTTCATGGTGTTATTTTTGTCTTTTCCACAATGACCATTGGCTGTTGAGTTGTATCTCATACATGGACTTTCTTAGCTAACATGGAAGATGGTGTTGATCATAGTGTTCTTGGCCATGCACAACCAAGCGACTACTAGTGAAGGTGTTTCCTCTCTTTCCCAAACTTGAAATAGCCCAATTTGTTTCTATGTTAGCTTTGTTTTTTCTTGTACATGTAATTTGTACGTCCGAGTTGCTATGGAGGATGCAATTGGATACATCGATTTCAATGCCGGGCCAACAAAACCCCCCCCATAGGGACTTTCCTTCAATCTAAATGCAATTTTCCTCGTTGAATATGGTGGAAGAATGAGGACAGGAGCATCAAGATTGCATGGCGGCCATGGAGGTTTGCAACAAGGACTTGGTCGAGCGTGAGCGTTAAGGACCTCGGTTGGGTGCGACTCGCTATTTGAGGCCCACCCAAAGGCTGGTGAGCGAGGCTCTCGCTCATGGAACACTGCCCTCGTACTCCACGAAATAGCCAGATTATCTGTGCCATTCCTCACACATCAGAGTGGGATCGATGTGTGCAACTCATCTAAAGTTAACTTAGGCCCCTAGTGGAATTGTGCATGTTTGATCAGAAGTCGACACAGAGGAAACACATAGCTCTCCGAGAGAAATTTACTCGAGGAGGATCAAGGACAAGAAGCTGGACCATACCAAAATAACCATGCTGCAAATGGAGTCGTACTGTGAGAATCAGTAAGAAAAATAACTACGTGTAGTTACGGCTTCCCGAACTCGTGTGCCGACTGTACTGCTCTTGAGAGCTATCTACGACTACTAGTGACGTGACAGCTAAGAGTTGTTGCTGATGGAGCTGGTCATATAAGGGTGTAGTGTCGGAAGCGCGAGGAGGCGGAGAACGACATAGTTGCTTCACGACAACACTTCCACTCTACCGAACAGCACCCGTTACCATTAGCGTCCATTTGTGTCCGAAGTAAGTCGTCTGCACAAGCATGTACACCACCCGAGAGGTCACAGTTGTTGGTTTTTGCGCATCTCTCGTTGTGCTCTGTTGTGTCCTCCCGGCTTGTGTACATCGGCGTGCAGATGACTGACGGCGATACTCGACGCTGATGGAGTGTCATCCGGTGGAGCCGAAGCACGCTGAGATCTACTCGCAGTTCGCTGGAGCCTCCTCTCTCCGGCGATGTGCTCAGCTCCATCGGCAGGCCTCCTCGGCGGTCGTGCTGCTGGCGGTCACTGCCACCGCAGTTGCTGTCTGCATGCGTCCAGCGTGTCCCATCGCGTCCGCATCGTCATGCTCTGCCTAGGGTCCTTGTTGCATGCTGCATGGCCCTGTTCGGCATCATGGACCACCGTAGGCATTGCCCGGGTTCGGGCAGCCATAACTCTTTGCTACTATTTTTTTAGCTGATTCTGACCGCACGACTGCGTTTGCAGGCTCAGTATTATGGTATGGTCCAGTTTTCAGGCAAAATGGACGACGCCCGGGTTTTGGGCTGTCGGGCGTCTGGCAGGGCTCACCGAGAAAACCCTGCCTGCCAGAAAATAGGTCCAGAGCTATTTTCTGATTGGCTGGTTAGCTGAGTAACAGCTTCTACACTAGTGGGGGGGAGCTAGAACTTGGAGGGGTCTCCCATTGTTGCTCATTCTTCATTCCTAACCAGTTACTTTCAGTTTTCAGCTGCTTTCTGGCGCTAACTCTGGCGCGCGCGTTTCTGAGTAACAAACCCAGAGCTTCCAGACTTAGAATCTAGAGCAGCAGACTGAGGGGGCAGCTGACTTAAGCAACGAGCGTGGAAGCCCGCACGCTGCATCAACAACGCTGCTGCCCCAACCTGCTGCATAGTTTCCTTTTTGGTATCAGAGCCAGANTTCTACACTAGTGGGGGGGAGCTAGAACTTGGAGGGGTCTCCCATTGTTGCTCATTCTTCATTCCTAACCAGTTACTTTCAGTTTTCAGCTGCTTTCTGGCGCTAACTCTGGCGCGCGCGTTTCTGAGTAACAAACCCAGAGCTTCCAGACTTAGAATCTAGAGCAGCAGACTGAGGGGGCAGCTGACTTAAGCAATGAGCGTGGAAGCCCGCATGCTGCATCAACAACGGTGCTGCCCCAACCTGCTGCCTAGGTTTTCTAGCTTGGTATCAGAACCAGAGCGTAGCAGAAGCAGCAGAAGACTGGCGAACAGGTGCCAGACAACGTCGGCGGACCCCCATACGCGCAAGTGCAGGGGAAATGCTGCCGGATTTTTTCTGGCAGCATTGACCCGCCTGGTGGCGGCGTCGGATTTTTTCCCACGGCCACAGGGCTAGGGGAAATGCTGCCGAAATCTTTTTGGCAGTACTGACCCCAACTCGTGACGCGAGGAAGTGAGCGGCAGGCGGCGTGTGACATCTGCCGGTGACGACGCAAGCTGCAACGTCACCCAGGTGCAGTGACTGGCACCAGCGTCAACCGCAGGCAACGGCAGCGAGCAGCCGCAACAGCAGCCAGCAGCAGTAGTAGGTAGAAGCAGCAGCTCGCAACAGCCCGCAGCAGCAGCACCTCGCAGCAGCAACAGCAGCAGCAGCGCGCAACAGCAACCCGCAGCAGCAGCCCGCAGCGGCAGCAAGCAGCAGCCGCAGCACGCAGCAGCTGCAGCAGCGTGCAACAGCAGTAGCGAGCTGCAGCAGTTGCTTCAGCGAGCTGCAGCAACAGCCAACTGCAGCAGCAGCAGCAGCGAGCAACGGCTGGCAGATGCCAGCCGCGGTTGCTGCTGCTCGCTGCTTGTAGCGGGCGAGCAGCGACCAGCAGCCCGCTGCTGCCAATGAGCAGTAGCTCGCTGCTGCCAAGCGAGCAGCAGCCCGCTGCTCGCAGCAGACAGCGGGCTGCTGCCCGCTGTGACAGGAAAAAAAACAAAAAAAGGGAAACAAAAAAATTTCCCACCCCTGCAGCTCACTGTAGTAGCCCGCAGCAGCAGCGAGTAGCAGCTGCAGCACGCAGTAGCTGCAACAGCGCGCAGCAGCAGCAACGAGCTGTAGCAGCCACAGAAGCCGCAGCAGCTCGCAACAACAGCAGCTACAGCTGCAACTGCAGTAGCAACAGCAGCGGTAGCAGCAGTTGCAGTAGCAACAGCAGGAGCAGCAGCACCAGCAGCAGCAGTAGCAAACAGCAGCAGCAGCAGCAACAACAACAGCAGTAGCAGCAGCAGTAACAGTAACAGGAGCAGCGGCTGTAGCAGCAGCAGCAGCAGCAGCAGCGGGGGTCCCAACAACCGCCGCTGCTGACGTCAACACCCTCTGCTGACGTCACTGCTGACGTCATCAACACAAAAAAGGGGGGGAAGAAAGGAAAGGGGGAAGACCAAAGGGGTGGGTAGAATCCCCACCGCCCCAAGCCACTGCTGACATCAGCAACACAAAGACAACAAAAAACAAGGTTCCAATGTTGCACTAAAGGTGCACAGGGTTACATTGTAAGTAAAGTATACATAAGAGTTTTCACATGATTATGTGCATTGACATATTTCTTACATTAATAGCCATCCATGTGTGTATGTATCTATATATCTATGTCTACGTCTGCACCCATTCCAATACCTATATTTCTACCTACACCTATACCTATACTCATATAAGCCTATGCCTTTAAAGATATTTATACCTAATTCTATACCTATACGTACACCTAATCCGATACATATACCTTTCCATATACCTTTATGTAAACCAATACCTATATGTCTACCTCTACGTAAACCAATGCCTATGCGTCTACCTTTTCCTAAACCTATATCTATATCTATCTTTATATCTACATATATGTATATATATCTATATATATACCTACATCTATATCTATATCTAAATCTATATCCACCTCCATAATCATATCCATATACATATCCATATCCACGTCCACATCCACATCCACATCCACATCCACATCCATATCCATGTCCATATCCATATCTATATCCATATCCATATCCATATCCATGTCCATGTCCATATCCATATCCATATCCATATACATACCCATGTTCATATCCATATCCATATCAATATCCATATCTATACTATATCTATATCTATATCTATATCTATATCTATATCTATATCTATATCTATATCTATATCTATATCTATATCTATATCTATATCTATATCTATATCTATATCTATATCTATATCTATATCTATATCTATATCTATATCTGTTGACATGGTGTGCCCCTTGCCATGAGTGCCGTTCAGTGTACTTCCTGGTTCGACCACTGAGGAGTGGTCGAACACCTGATCTGACTTTAGATTTGGATTCCTTGGATTTTTCCATGCAGGATCGAGCTTTGAATCGCTCGATTTGAGTGAGTATTCAGAAAGTTAGCCTAGCCCGAAAAACGGGTATTGGGTGGGTTGAATCTGGTATCCGCCATTGGTGGCGGGATATTCCACCACCAGGGATCCGAGTTCATTCCTAATGGCCTCCAAATGCACCCGGGGCATGAATGAGGTGACCATAAGGACCTCCTTGACCAGGATGAACTTCTCCTTGACTTCTGGGCGAGGAAAGGCGCTTCGACGGGTCATCGTCGAAGCGCCTCCCGTTGCCTAGAGTGCAAGACCAGGTGGGCGGCTCCACCAAGGGTTACTTCGACGGCCGTAGCAGGGGCTCTACTGCTCCGTTTTGGGCGTGCTTGGATGCGTTGGAAAGCTTAGATCACAGTCTATAAGGATCTGATATAATCTCACTATGCTAAGTAACAAAATCGTGTTTCGATTCAGTTCTACTGAATGCGACGTGTTCTGCCCACTCATATCCGTGATCCTTGTGCTCCACACTCTTCACCATTGGTGTCCCTTGGCTGCCGCAAACCTTGGTAGCGTGATCCAGCAAGAGCTAGGCATCCTTGAGGGTGCCTCCACACCCACTAGAGCCAACAAAGGGTTATGGGCCCACGTGCCTAGAAGGACCCTAGCTCCTCAACTTTCACGCTACCGCCGCGCGCCATGGCAACGACCGAGCAAGAGAGCATCGGCGCCGTCTCCAAGTTTGATGGAAATGGCTTCCCCTTGTGGAGGTGGCAGTTTGAGGTCTACCTC
>SZWC01002010.1:95831-109897 GCA_023375785.1 Penium margaritaceum | reverse complement strand
GGGGGGAACCCCCTGCCGGATGCTCGTGAGCCCTTTCGGTCGGTGCGCACTTGCCGACCGCATCTTGACCCAGCCGTTCCCGCCGTCCCTCTCCAGTCACAACGGAGGGGATTCTCCGTCGCATGGTGGACACCGCGACTCGAAAGAAAGGAGTCGTGTGCCCTAACGGAGCGCCAAGTCAGGATCGTGCGTCCTCCTGCAGGGACGCGATTCGCCGCCATGACACCCTCAGGACCCCCTTCGTCATTTTACTGCAGGTTAGAGAATGCAACCACCTGGCCGGTTACCCGATAACCCGATGAAATGCGGTAGACGGAGAAGATAAATGTTTTTCGATCCGTAGCAGCCAGCGAGGAGGGGGGGGGCAACATGTGTGAGACGTCAGTGAGCACCGTCGTGTCAAATGATAACGCGCGAGTTTTCGACCGTTCGAACTCCAACGTGGTTCCCAAAGTGATGCAGTTCCTCCTCGTCGAACTAGGTGACCGTGTTGATGTCATGAGATTTTTATCCGATGTTAGCATCTAGATTAAGTGGCGGCTCGCTACAGTAGTGCGATTTTTCTTACGTCATGAACCTCGCAAACGTACGTTTGTGCACATACAAGGACCTATCCTCTGAATTACATGGAACAGGGCTGACAGGTTCATCGGTAGAGACGAGCATGGCCCTAGTATCTCGCCAGCTCATGATTTTACTCGATTTTCTCTCTTGCCGGCGTTCCAACTATTTACCTTGCCCTTTCCAAGAACGCAGAAGTTTTGAGAACAATTCAATGTAGGACTAAGAAAAGACGAAAGGTCGCGTTTGCTAGTCAGAACTTCTNAGAACTTCTGTCATAGACCGCTAGAACTGTATTTTCCCGTTTCTTCTGGAAGTCCTTAAAAACATCATCGCGATGGTCCTTTCTGAAAACATGCTTTCCGATGATACACGGTTTTCCCAACATCACAGGGCAAATCCAAGTCGCTCGATGGAGAAATCGCAAACATCACGGTGCATGCTGAAGATGTCTAGGCGATGAAAATCTATGCCGGCCGTAGAAATCTACCTGACGCCAGCGCAGAATGGAGGCCAGGAGAAAATGCGACACTCGTCTGGTCTGTAGCGTCTGTTGCAACGAAACAGCCTCCATCAGTATCTAGAGCTCTGGGTGCTTTGACGGCTTTCTTTGGCTCCCGGTAATAACGTTAGAAATAAGCTTTCCTGGATCGGGAAATTTGTTGGAACCGGTTTGTGCTAGACTGCCGTTCTCAATTTTCTCGGCCTTCTGTTAGGATGGAGCATCAGTTTGGGTTCGTGACACCCCGAAGAGTTCGTCTCTTTCAACTTTTTCACGTTCGTGCGACAAAAAAGGCACCCAACGCGACAATCCATCGGGCAAGAATCGTGCGACGCATTAAGGTTTCCTTTGGTTGGTACCAATTTGGCCTCAAGCTAAAGACCAGAAGGGAACTCTACATACATCCCTCAGATTCCAAACTCGTTGTAACGATTCTCCGTCATTGGTAGTTGGGAAATCAAAACAAAGCCCTCTGCATGGATGGTTGGCCTCGACGTCTCAACCTAAAGGAAAAATCCCAAATCTTATGTGCGATATCACGACCCATCACCAATACATTGGGGGGGTTCCGAAACTGACTAAAATAATTATAAGTTCGAACTATCGATTTGTGCGCTTAACTAATTAGTTGAAAGAAGTCGGACTAACAGTTATGGCCATTTTTCCCCCGAGTTTGCTGAATTTTTAGTAATAGTTCAAACCATTAGTTCGTGTAATTGCATTCGTGGGTTCCACGCACGTGATTGGATGCGGAAAAGGACTATCTTGTCTTAGTCTGTGGCGTTTGCAGCGTTTCGTCGGATTAGTTCAACTAAGATGGTGGTTTTGGGCTCGCGAAGGCCTATGACTAATTAGTTGGTTTCCGACTAAGCCAACTTTTGATCCCGCCATCGCGATGTCCTCGCACGCCACACGGCCGGTTAACAAGGTAGACGGCTACTCCGCCACAGCTCGCCATGGCCGTTAGCGACGTCGCAAACCAACTATAGACTAATTAGTCAGTTTCGAAACCACCCCATTGTCATGGGCGTTGTGGTCGTGTTATCCGCACGACCAGAGGCTTGAAGCGGTCATATCCACGGGTTGAAACATTGTTATTCAAGGACAAATTTGAGAAAGGTGCCTATTTTGACCCCCCTCTTGACGCGGACTGCCTACCGTCGGAGGTCGTACCTGGATGATGCCGTAGCACTTCCTAATTTAGCAGAGGGGCCTGTTTTGGGAGCGCCCTCTCGCCGGATGCCCGTGTGAGGGGGGAAACGATCATGTTGAGAGCCGTCAAAATTCACCGTTGGACGGGGAAACGGTTAGCAAACCCAACGGATGGGATTAAAAAAAAACTAATTGTCGGTTTCCAACACATCTCGCTTATGGTAGGACATGTTCAAGAAATATCAGAGCGAAAAACAATGACGAATCAGAAACGCGGTACACACATCGCTGGCCAATGAGAACGACCGCATTTTCCGTACGAACTGTGCATCAGACGTTTCGCGTGGTTAAGTTTTGTAATAGCCTTGTTCGTCGATCCATGTGAGTCAGAGCTAATCCAACGCAAATATTCGGCAAGCCTCCACTGTGGACACCGGCGTTGCCATCAAATACCATCGCCGTTGACTTGGCCGTTAGATTAGTACATGCGGTTATGGACATCGACGGTGTCGGGTCCTCATATGTATACGGCTCGGTACGAGGCATAAATGTGACATGAGAATCCAAAGTAGTCTTTATCCGTGGTCTAGTCTGCGAAACAGGCACCTACCATCGTCGTGATTTAGACACGTCACTTCGTGTCCATACGGGGTGCAAACAGTGCAACTTGGATATATCTGCCCATCCTTCAATCTCCCACAAGTTCTTACAAGTATACCCTGCTCGCTGTTAATGACCAACGAGCAACATGTGTCCCTTATCAAATAGTCGGTATATGTTATGCAACAACTCACCATCACGAGCATCGCAATCATCAATGGCCCCTCTCAAGGATTTTGGCTTTCTTTATGAACGAGTGAGTGGAGGCATGTAACGGATTCGACGAAATCCTTGGCCGACTATGCCAAACCGCGGTGCTTTGGGGTCTCCGACCCTCAAGCCATCCCGTCTCACCGCCCACAGTCCCAAGTGACCCCGCTCGAGCCACGTTGCCCCTTCGACTGGTCTTCGTGGCACTACCACGCTACAAGGCCACACAAACATGTAAAACGTCAATCCAGAAATGATGGTTTGTGAACAAGAAAAAGAAGGAGTCGACGCTTGATCGTGGTCGAGCCAAAATGACATAATTTATTTCTATCCCACACGGAAAAACCCATTTATGTGGCATACCCTGGTCAAGCCTTGCCCAAAGAGCATAAGGGGTTTAAGGGCTTTATGTTTGTGTATGCACCTACTGGGTCCCGTGGTAACGAGACCCAGTATGTTCCCTCCCAGCACGTGGAGAATCTCAAATCCCCCCCCCGTGTAAACCCAACAAAGACCCCTCTTAATGAGTCAGAATACCACTGAAATAAGGGTTTTTAAATGTCTGACGCGAGTGACATTGTCAACACTCCGTCTCATCTTACATGGGACATCCAAGTCACAAACGCATCGTGTAAGTTTTTATGCATAGTTTAATCTATATGTACAAAAGACGAGCCTTTGAAATTGTGGTGAACCCCCTTCTTTTGCTTCGTGCAAGGCTATTTTGGCCTATTCTTTCCACTCATCGCTCTCACACACATGGAAGTCGAGTGGGTGTGCTTCGATGCACATGAGCATAAACGTGCGTACCAGGGGAATCCTAACATCTACACCTTTCCTTGCACTCCCAGACCCTAGCAAACCATGTGAGATGCTTTGGCCCACATCCATTGTTGGGACATGGGCTCAACTTGTAGAAGGTAGTAACTAGTCCCATTTGAGTATCGCAAACCCTCACGCACTGCGACTCGCAATACCACAGGCTTCCAAGGGTTGCTTGTGATAACAAACGACTAGAAGGTTTGGCGCTGCTACTTAGAAGGCAGTAGTGCCAAGTTGCATGTATTTATATAAGATACTTTGATGACTCGTGGTATGGCCCATATGGCTTGGTGGAAGCCTCTGGTCTCAAGTGAAATGGTAACTTGGTGGCTAAGCTCAGCTCCAAGAAGGTACAACATGAGTTACATCCCTTTATAATTCCATAACACAGCAGCACGTGGCCAATTTTAAGTAGAAAAATTCAGGAATTCTCTTTTAGAGCATTATTGGTGGCCCGGAAGGCCGTGCCACATAGGCAACTACATCTGAGCTTGTTACTTTTGCATCCACGACAAGTCGAGCAACAAAGCATCAGTGTGACTGTTGGTTTCAAACCCCTAAACAATAAAGGTGAGCATTGATTATATCTGTAGCCTACCCGATACACCTCTTGGCCATCATGTTACACATGTGGTTGAATATGTGACAAAGATGGTGCATTCCATTCCCACAACCACTCATACCACAATACAGGCGATTGCATGTGACCGTTGGGATACTACTGCCTAAAAGCATGGTTCACCATTGTCTGCATTCTCTGTGGTAAATGCGTGTAATATATACACAAAATCAAGGAATCCCCTTGTGAGATATTTGGCACATGGAAGAATAAAACATCCTTTCTCATCCACGAACAGATGGATGGACTAAGCACACAAATCAAACTCTATAACACATGCTCTGGATGTATGTGGACCATTTGATAGATGACTTTGATCAATTTACTAGTCCATAAGAGTTTTCCATACAGCAACTCTCTTTGCTAATTTACAAGCATGATACCATCCTTTTGTAGCTACGATTGGCACTCAACGATACCTATCTCATCGGTGAAGTGTGTGGCAAGCAGGAATCAAGGACCTTCTGCCTAGGCCTTTGCCAATTGCATGGACACGTTTCGTCAAGGAGCACGTGGATACCTCCATGCATTGAAACACTGTCAACGGGCCTACACCTATTTTCGGTTGCCATCACTTTGTGTTGTTAATTAGAAATCAGGCAATTTTAAGCACAAAAAATATGCATATTAAAACACAAAGAGTAAGGAAGATCATCCTTGAGATGATTGGACCAGTCATGGCCACCCAAAATATTTGTAGGCTAGCTTGTGGCATTGCTCGCCCGAAGTTCATAAGGATCAAAGACGCTTTTTCACAACAGTCTTCTAACACTCCACGCGACATAAGGAGCGGTTCAACCAGTGCTTACAAGCAACGGCCACAATGGGGTATGTTGGCTCCTCCAAGGCAGCAAACGTGCACGTATAAAACACATTGTAAATAAGTACCTCACGAGCCGAGCCAGGCCTTAATACAACAATTGGGAGCCAGAAATACGAGTCCCAACTGCATTGGTCAAGGAACGTTGGCAAGCTCAAGCTGTCAAACTTTGTACATGTGCCTTTAGAGGTATCACCCTCGTCCAAGCCCCGCATATGGAACCTGTGCCTGTCAAAGTATGGAAAGTAATGTAATGGCAGCGATCTCAAACGAATGGGGTTGTCCACACTAATGGTTACAAGGACATTGCTTGCAAGGGGTGGATGAATCAATGATCTTACATGATTTCAACACAAAATCAGCTAATATATGTAGTACTATACTCATGAAGGATATCATTATTTTGAACCCCCCTCCATGTCCAATGGCGCATTGCCAGGTGGGTGCATCTTTGTCTTGTTTGTTTCAAACAAAACATGACTCATTATACTAACAACCAGTATAGCCCACTTGAACCAGGAAGGTTCACAGTCGAGGGGGGAATTACAAAAATATTAATATTAATATTAATATAACTCTTCATACAACATGTTAATTTTGTGTGAAACGTTCTATGCCACAACTACAAAACAAGCATAAGCCTGTTGTCACGCGATGGCTTGACATTTCCATCGTCGGAAACGATGGTTATTTCTTTTTTTTCATCGACCACCCTCACAGCTGGAAAGCTTCGTTGGAGCATCTCGTTCTCAAAATGATGACCGGATGGTGGTGTGTGCCATCCGTTTGCTGTTTGAGGTAATGCGACCCCTAGTAGCGGAGAATGAGTCTATCGCAAAAATTTGCAATGCGCTCAGTGGGGCTTGCAAGGAGCTTGGCCCAGAGTGACATCGCAATGTGCCCTTTCACATCACAAGGCCCTCGACAATGTACATTGCCACGACGAGGGACTCACAAGGCCCACGTGTGGGCATTCCAACATGACCATCTTGTAAAAGCCACCTCGATACCATGGGATGGAAAACATGATTTTATGAACGTGTTCGACATGCCATCGCGGGGTAAGGTGTCGAGGCTGGCAAACGACCCTCAAAGACAGTTTTTCACCACCTCCGTATCCTTAACCAAGTTGGAAACTATGGTTTCCAGGTGGAAATTCACGTATAGTTTGAAGGAATTGATTGGTGAGAGAAACGAATATGATTGAGCCGATTCAACCCTTCGACAAAAAGAAAGAGGACATGGACAATCTCCGTCCTCCCTCTTGGGCATCCTATGACAAGAATGGACTCTGCGTCCTGGCTTCGATCGGAATATACTTATGAGGACAATATTTTACGGAGGACACTTAATGGGGAAGTTCATTTCCACGACCAATGTGTGTGGTCACCAATTCTAAGGGCTCCATCACCCACAAAGGCCCATACCTCATTTCATTCCCTATGTCACGTCGGTATCAATGCGCTAGTCATCACTTTGTGTTACGCAGTAGCTAGACAACTTGGAACCTACGATGTATATGCTAGGAAGCTACTTATGCCAATCCACCCCTTCTCATTCAAAAGAAGTTGAGAAACTTGTGTGGACGTTAGCTCTACAGCAAGTACCAACTAGGTCATTCCTGCCCATATGGTTTGCAACAGCATTTACTTTTGGCGCCTTGCTACCGCAAGAAAAAACTTTTGCATGATGCCAGCTTCTATGAACATCCCCGAACTTTGAAGAGGCATTGTAGGCAGCCTATTCCTGAAAATCTACATGTCTTGTGTCATTTAATAAGGCTGCATGCAGACTCCATATATAAAAAAATGGTTGTTGTATTTTGATGCATTTGCTGCCCTCTACGTTCTCGAGCACAACATCTCCAAAAAGTTATAAATTTTCCCCATTTTATTGACTAGTAAATCCTCTCCAGTCCAATATGCAATTAAACTGATAAAAAAATCAAGGCATTTGGGGTATGGTCTGATGATTTCCTTTTACACCCCTTGTCCCTTTGTTTATTCAGGATGGGAATGGGACAATGGTTGGGTACTTTTGCTTCAAATATGGAACTTGATAACAAGAGTAATAAAGAGTTCTTAGAGAAGGGGGTGAATAGGCTACGAGCACACCTCGGAATTGTTTTTGCTTAAATATGTCCTCAAGATCCTTTACACCCCATCCCTCCCCTTGTCCCCCTCGCACCTTCCTCACCAGGCATGGTGGGAGGTGGGCTCCCACACCCATGGTAAGATGAGACCCTTCAAAAACTCCAGCGGAGGAGAGTGGCCTGATTACATTCAGGAATGACGTGCCTTGCAAGATGTTGGCAATGAAGAGGGCTTGTGGTACGAGCATCGGTCATATTGGATCCTTGCATTTATCACGACGATGCCCAGCCACAACTTAACATCCAGCGGGAGACCTACTATGAAGGACACCAAGAAGGGAAATATTGAATCCAACGGGACGGCGTTGGATCCACTTTACGAAGATAAGGAAACGGTCCTTTCTAACATTCCATAAGAAAATGTAATGAACGTAGACACCATTGTCATAGAGGACAGAGACGATGATGTTGGATCGGATGATCACCGGCTCTCCCTAGAGGCCGAAGACAAGAAGGATGATCACCTTAAGAGCATTAAAATCCGCCTTGGCCATAATCAGTCATCTCTTAGACCTCATAGTCCATGACTCGTGTACGACTGAAGTTGTTATGGCTTTGGCTCTTAGCAAGGGAATAATGGCCTCGAGCCACCTGCTGTTCAAACATCTCATGGAGTTGGCATAGATGGAATTCCAGCAAGTAGGGATAAGATGAATATGTTGCCTATCTCAGCACTTGAACCAGTCTTAGTACTTAGTATGGAGCCTTGGATTTCCTCAAGCAAGGACCATTTGGAAGAGCACGACCACGTGTTACTACAACACAAAATGATCATCGTGTCTTAGACAAGCCAATGGATGTGAAAGGATATAGCAACCCTTGCTAATACGTCGAACCTCTCATATGATGCTAAAGTGTATGAGCACCTACTGTATATGCTTGTGCAAAACCAAATTTATAAGAGCGTGCTTGCCTTCGAGTAGCAATTCAACCTTGGATTTGAACATCACGAGTATGCTTGTGGTTTTTTCCATGGTTGATGAGCCTGATCCTGTCTACCTGCATCCGGGTCGCAATTCTAAGCATCCATTCAATGATTCCCACACCTCAACGGGGGGGGGGGGGGGGTACTCATAATGATCATTTAAGAGGCCTGAGCGGCTCTCAATGCCATCAACATACTATAAAGGAACAGGAAAAAGACAAGATGAAGTTAAGACATTAAATGCCATCTCCAAGGCTCTGAAGTACCTGGATGACCATTCCAAGTTTAAACCTCTAAAACCACTTGGACTTTGTCACTCATGAAGCCACTCGTGGACCTCTCACTTGAGCTCCATAATATCAAGAAGCGAGCATGGGACAATGCTGAGCTGGCTTGTCACGACACTGTAGCACTCTCATCGGTTAAGTACCAGTTGAAGGTATCATACATGAAAGCTCCTAAGTCGATCCCTACACTTTGTTGGGAACATCTCTACAAAATTCTCATGGACCTTTGTGGAAAGGGGGTCTGTCTCTTAGCAAGCGTCACGAAGTTTGTCCAGAATCCATGAAAGTGACTACAATTTTGCAAAATACCTTCAGGCTCAAGAAAACACACTAAACAACGTCATAGGCGAGGATTGCCATCCCATGTAGTGGAAAGTGGAATAGCTCACAAATGGCTTGTCTAATTAGTTTCATGCTCGTGCCTACACTCTGGGTATGCAAGGGAAGTGTTGGACCAATTATACTCTTGTGCGTGACTTCAATCGTGTGAAGTATAACTCCATATCAACTGAGTATTAAGTGAGCACAGGTCACGGCCAACATCACCACCAAGGCAACAACAAAAATTAGCAATCTCCCAAACATGGTGTGTAATCTCCCTCGGCATGGGTCATGCAATCACAAACCATATAATCCGCAAAGCATGCACAAGGAGCATGCCGATGGCAAGGAAAAGTCAGACAACCTACCTGTAAATTCTGTGGGAAGTCTGGGTACTATGTGCGTGAAATTTGTAATCACCAATGAAATAGGCATAGGCAAGTATGAAAATGGACAAGGAAGCCGATTCGACACCAAAGAAATCAACAGTGGTTGCAAAATACTAGGTCGTAGGAAGGAAAGTTCAATCCCCCTGTGGCTGGCGGTGGATAACCTCTTGGGTAATTGAGTGAGAGATCTTTGACTGTTGAACGTGCTTCCATGCTCCACAATGATGATAAAAAACAGCTATAATTCCCCACAGGGGCGTTGCTTTATGTCGTTTCCTGCTCTCACATGCAAATTAACCCTGCGTATATCTCTCGTTGTTGTCCACTTTTGCATCTCACCAACGACGAATTCGTGCAAGGCTTCACTTGCTGGAACAAATCCACACAATAGAAGTAAAACATAGTTATTGTTTTGGTAACCACACCTTGAACGATGATCTTGCTGATGCAAATGTAAAATACAGTTATTTGCAGGTATCAGGAAAAGCTTGTGAATTAATGGTAACTAGTGAGCAGTTTAAACACAGGACACTATGTGTGGGGGCCATTGGACGACTCTGCCAAGTTATTTCATAGCATGGAATTATTCTACGAGTACCACTTGCAGGCCAAGTCTTCAAAGATCGTGCTCACATGCCCCGCAAGCACAAAGATGTCAGTACAATTTTAACTCATATCGTAGGGGTATATGCGGAGGTCCTAGTTGAGAAGATGGCAAGTAATTGGTTCATCGATTCCTCTCGTGCAAGACAATAGGGATTGAAATACACACCTTTTGGGGGTATGTTCATTGCCAGTAACACCCGGGAGGTTGATGTACTCGGCACATGCCAGTCAAGACGTAAGCGACGAGCTCTTACAAAAATCATCAACTTCACTACCATTGTCTTGACTCATGATTTTGAAGTCGTCTTTGGTGATCCTTGGCTCAACAATCACTAAGCCAGCATGAGTTTGGATCACAAAGGCTCTCATTGTATAGAATGAAAAGCGTTCCATTGCACTTTCATCTTGGGATCGCCAACGTTCCCTCACAGGAGTGAACTATCCGTCCTTCTGGTGCTTCAAGCCAAGAGATACCTACGCAAAGGGCACATGGTCTCCTTGGCGTAACTTTGTAAGGCCAATGATAGTAATCCATCGTCATGCTTAGGTGGTTTTCCCTCTCCCCTTGAAGACCTTTAGAAAACCTTGGCTCGTTTTTTTATGGACTACTACCAGTATGGATTTTTTCTGAAAAAATCCTTCGTGAGCCGGTAACAAGGCCATTGTTTTGGTCCATGTATTTCCCCAGTCACGCTAAGCGTGAAAATTCTGAGCGACAAGGTAAATGATTACTTGGCCAATGGTTGCATTGAACCAAAAGCCTCCTTATTTGGAGCTTCCATGTTTCCAATTATGAAACAGGGTGGGTATGTGTGTAACTTGATGGCCGAAAACCGCCATTCCTTGCGAAGAATTGAGGACCACGTTGACCAACTCCGAGGAAGAGAGGTATTCTATTCTCTTGATCTGGCTCAGGGGTATCACTGGATTTGGGTCATCGACAAAAGTGAACGGCGGTTCCTAAGACCGTGCCTCACATGAATATGAGATAGTATCAGCCATGAGTGACGATCATTAGCTTTGGCTCTCCTAAGGTCCTTTAGTATCTAGGAGTGCAAGCACATCTGGAGTTGTTAATTTTGATTTACACTCACAAATGTATTCTCACCTATGTCAAGCCATGCCCAATTGAATTAATGTCTTCCAATACTTGTGAATCGGAAAACAAGGTTATTTTATCGTTGTATGAAGTGATACAAGCAGTTCACCAAGCCTCTAAAGGCTTGTATTCTTCCCACACTGGATGGATGGTGCCTGTCCAAAATAACTTGCAGTTTGCGTGGATCCACTTTACTGCTAAGAAGGAAGCATAAGCATTACTGTCAGTTTATGAAAAAACGTACACTTCCATCTTGGAAAATGACTTCTATTGTAAAAAAAGGTTGCACTCGCTCCTTGTTATTCTTTGATGACACTAGGATATCTTCAATGTACTCCAGGATGGTTTCATCCAGATGGTACTCAAAGATGTGACTTTGAACATCAGTGGGACAACGGTGCATCCATCCTTAGGGCAGTGGCTTTCCTTGTACATGAGGGGCAACCAGTCAAATTTGGGAGTCACAAAAAGTGAGGCATTAAGACTCAATACACCACAGATGACCAATATTTACTTGCTTCAAACCTTTGGCATTCCGACCTTGAAGGTGTCAAGGGCGTGTTCCCTTTGGCCAAGAAACACAAACTCGTATTATTATTTGGTCTCAGCCTAACCGTTCTCGACAACAAGGTCGATAATGGGAATACTGACCTAGAAGTATGAATGTGGTAGACCCATTGAGGCTAAATCAATTGAATTCAGTCCACAACACATTTCAGGCTCAATTGCTTTGTGTGAAAATACATATGGGAGTAGGGTGTCCACATGCCTGATAACCGCACATGCCAAAAGCCAAAACCAACGGTGCATCTGATGCCATTCTTATGGTGTTTCCGCTTTGGATGCTTCGTTGACCCATTATTTTACAAGGGTAACATTGACCGATATAGCTTGGTGGAATTATGTTGTATTTATTTGAATTTTAGCTTGGTAGCTGTGACTAAATTCATTAAGCCGTGGAATAAAAATCAATTTTTAGTTCCATAGCCCAGCAGCAGTTGGCCACCTCGGTCCAACAAAAGCCAAAATCCCCTTCAGAACACTGTCGATGGCCTTGATGGTCGTGCAAAATGTTCAAACACACATGAGCATATGAATTTTGCATCCACGACGAGTGAAGCAACAAGGTACTAGCAGGAATAGGAAAGCCTCCCCCCATGCCAAAACCCTCTCTGGAGGATGAGGGCACGGAATTCTTCACTGGATTGCCCGAGACACCTTCTGGCCCTGGTGCCATCCATATGGTGGTAAAGTATATGACCAAGATGGTGCATTTCATGCCTACCATCATGATATGCATGATGGTAGGAATTTTGAGGGACACTGCCAGTTGACATCATGGGCTACTGTCCCCCATAATCTCAGATCAGGACTAGAAATACGCCATTGAACTATGACAAGTCCTTGGTGAGGTATTTGTCACAAAGCAACCGATGCCCACATCTTCATCCACAGATGGATGGACAGAACAAACGGAGAATTCAACCATGGAATAGATGCTTTAGATGTTTGAGGGTCTTTTAATGGACGCCCGAGATGAGTTCCCTCTTATGCTAGAACCTGCCTACAACTCTGTTCATGAATCAATAGACATGAAACCATTAGTTTTTAGCCACAATCGGCATCTGATGGTACCCATATCATTGGTGAGGCACAGGCGTGGTGAGAATTAGGAACCTTGTGTTTGCATTGAGACTATTTGTATATCAGCACCTGATATCTCCATACATCCAAGTAGCACCAAAAGGTTTATGCTGGTGGTTTTTATCGTTATTTCATGCATGTCATCGGCAACCAGGTGCTTTTAGGTGCAAAGATGTGTCTCAAGACACATTGAGTAAGGAAGACCCCCCTAAGTTGATGGGACCATTCAAGGTCATTCACAAGACCTGGAGAGGTATACTATCACTTGCTATTCCAAAGGTAATGAAAATCCGTGATGGTTCTTACACCAATATTCTTGCACCCCATGCAGCACCGTGAACGGGTCCGCCGCCCCCAAACATTATTGCATCCGATGGTCACTATGATGTACATGGGATCCTCCAACATTGCAAAGTTTTAATAAAAATACATGGTATGAATGAATAACTCCCGAGCTGGGCCAGCCGTGGACGTGAACAAAATAGTTGTGAACCCAAGATTCAAGATTTGACCGCCATGATGAAGGATTGTTGCCAACACCAGGCAGCCAACTGTTGTACACGTGCCCTTGGTGGTACCTCCCTAGCACCTTTCACCTGTCAGGTTACAAAATTTAGCACGATGGTAATCTACAACCCACTGGGACGTCTAGGCTAGTGGTTGTGATGGTCCCTGCAAGAGATGGGAGAAGCATGAGCAGTAAAATAATTATATGTGAGATCGGCTGATCTACATAAGATATTGTGCTCCTAAATAATTTTATTTTTTTAGGATTCCCTCCATTTGCAGTGACTCGTTATACAACAGATGCACCTAATATCTTTTTTTTTTAGAATTCATATGTCTGGTTCCACCAAAAACCAACCCAGACCCCATGACTCGGGATGGTTTACAGCAGAGGAGGAATGAAACAAACCTGGCATGTTTTCTGCCGATATTTCACTTGTAAATGCCACTTGTGAAATGGATTTTCAAGTCCATCGCAGAAGACTAGGGTTGTTTCCCAACTTTGTTCAATCGCCACGTTGCCTCATGAATTGGAAGTTTTGTAGAAGCTCCCTGCTAACACAAGGGCGACCAGACAGGGCCTCATACTACTTAATTGATCCTTTATTGTCGTTAAACAAGGAAAGGGTAGCAAGAATTCATAAAGTTGGATACAGGATCCATATATTTCATTGTGCTTGAGCTCTTGTTTTGTAAATGGTCGAAAGATTCCTGAAAACATCAAAGAGAGGACACGACTGCCGTGTTCAGATTTTTTCGTGGGTAGAAGTTGACGTCGGAATGTGAGTGTTCTTAAATTTACATCGTCGTGTTGATGCACAACTGCAAAGTCAGGAGGGGGGGGGGGGGG